>SNQJ01S0094772.1:31968-46314 GCA_010110895.2 Picea sitchensis | reverse complement strand
GGAGGTCATTCAATGTAATGTGGACTAGGTCCACTATATTATTAAATAAGTCCCACTATGGTAGTTAGATATAATAAATGAGTAATTAGATATAATAAATGTAAGAGGACTTATTAGAAGGTTCTACTTCTAGAAGATTCCTCCTCTAGAATGTTCTTAGGTGATGGTAGCACTATATAAAGGAGTTCAAGCAATGTAATTAGACATGAAGAGAATTATTGTATTGGAGCGATAGCTCAATAGGAGGATGCCCCCTCGAAGAGGCAAGTGAAAAGGAGAGGATCCCTTCCATAATAGGATCCATTGTATGGTGTTGCCCTACCTCAAGGGTCTGGTAATAATAAAGTGTGGTTTCTTCTATCTTGCTTTGTGGATCTATTGTGTATTTAGTATTTGTGGTGATTATATTTTCAGATCTATTCATGTACTTAACACTATCCCAATATCATTTTTTTTCTTGTTGTTTCCTCACATATGCAACAACCCCTTAGGATTGCATCTAATATATGAATGAATGGATGTGTCCACTACTTGTTCAAATATTTTCTCTTAGTCCATTTATTTACAATGAGTTGCACATGTGTTTTTAGATACTTTGTTTCCCACATACCAATTCAAAAACCATGTATCCTTTGGGGGGTTGAATATTACTTGCATACTTTCAACAATATCTTATCATTTATCTATGTCTTCTCAATGTGTTTCCCAACACCGTGTAGATGTTCCTTTCAATGTTATGTTCTAGACCTCCACTATCATCTTATCATGTACTTTCTCCTCCATTTCATCTTAAAAAATGTCGACATGTCAAGGTTCATTTAATTTCAGAGGACTGCAATTGTGTTTAAATCCAATGCACTAATGTATGAATGTATGCACACCTCTAACTATACAATTCATAAAATGCATTATGCCATCTAGTTATTTCATGTAACACCCTATTTTCCCCCATTTTGTAATTATCCTTTAATATTTAAACATGATGACTGATAGACATTGTAATTGTGTTTTATGTTTAATCGATATTGCCAACAAGATGACCAAAGGCAGTAGCCTTGAAGTGTTGGCCATGATACCACATGTGGGAACTAGTGAAGGGGAATTGGGGATTACTTGTTTTCCCAAAATAATTTAACCTTCACCTAAGAAAATATTTATGACCAAAATCAGTTGGAAGTATTTTATCTTCCTTTTCACAAAAGAAAATAAGTGAATGAGATGAGACATGGTGGTTGGGGAGTTATTTACACCTTCATACTTTTACATGGGGAAATGGTTGAGTCAGATAAAGTTGTCATCCATAATTACTATGGAGGTGCCCCTTTGATTTGGGACCTTGGCTCTTGAAAGATTCTGACATAAGAAAGTGCAGGAACAAAAGGAAAAGAAAGAATGTTCCAGACAAAAAAGGAGATGCACGAGAAGGTGCATGAGTGTATACAGAACATGATCATGCACGAAGAAACAAAGAAAAAGGGTATGTGAGGAAAATGAGAAGATTTCCTAGTGAACTAGTGGTCAATTTAAAGTAGAGAAATTTTCTAGACCCAAACTTGAGCAGGGAGGGTCGTGAGTTGGTGCTTTCTAGAAAGAAACTGGAGCTAGTAAGGGGAGGGTGTTGAGGGACTTTTTAGCAGTTAAGGGACTCCCTTGTGTAGTGGAAATACATCTGGGAAGGAAAATGTGAATCTCATGGTGACCCTGGACTCAATGGGTATAAGGGAATTTTTGTTGATGCTTGTTAGTGAAGGAGAGTACCCTTCACGATTATACCCTGAACCTTTGAGTTATCTTTTGAGTTCCCCTGGTGGTATCATGGCTTGGAACGAGGGTGTCCTCTTATAGAAATCATAATTACATCAGAGCCTATAGTTGGGTGGAAATGAATTCAACCTCACTTAGTTGGTTGGAAGACTTTTATTTCGAATGTAGATAAGTATTTTCAGTGTTCTACGTAAAAATATATGTGAATGAATGTAAATCCTTATACTTTGATTTTGTGAGAAATTTGGAATGTGATGCATGAATGTTTAAGTCTGAAAATTTGTTTATCTAGTGAGACAAAACCCAGAAGGGGGACCACGTGTTGTATTGTATGTGTAAGAAACCTGGATATTGGTCATGTGCCCCTATGAATTCATTGTTCTTTGAGTGAAAATCTTGTAGGATATAAAACCTTTTTTGGGGGATGTTGGTAGGAGCTATATTTTTTGTTAACTTCGTGGGTCGATAGCTTGAACCCCTATTGAATAGAATCTCTTCTAGTAGTGAAGGGGAGGTGAATAATTTATTCACCTAGAGAGAGATGGGGTTCCCTTGATTTTTTCATCCTTAAGTCGTGGTAGAACCACCCTGGGATTTGAATTCCATCCTTTTTAACCCTTTGTATAAACCATAATAAATTTGTACCATAGGTTGGATGACGGGAGTAAATCATGACCATTCATCGGAAGTCAAGCCTTGGAAGTGCCATAGAACATGGCCTAAATATGATCTCGATAGGATTATCCCAGCAATGAAGACCCAATAGTTGGGAAGAGTGTGGGTTTCAGTAATACTTGTGATAATGGTGAGGGTGGAGTTCCCAATGGGAAGAACCCAAGTGCATGGGAACCTAAGTTGGAGTGGGCCATTGATCTACCTCAGAGCCGAGCCAAGAATATCTAAGCCATCGATTTCTCATGGATCCAAGTTTTTGGTAAATATGTCGAAGTTTCGTCATTCCTGTTAATCGTCGTGTGGATTCGAAAACCCCTTTAGATCTGGACCATTAGATTAGAGGACTAATAGTTGTTGGATCTGTTGGAAACCCTCTGCTCAAAAGGATCCAATTGGAAAACTAGTTGGATTAATTATGTGATTCTAAGTGAGTGCAATCGACTGACTAAAAGGTCGTGCAACTTTCTAGTGAGAAAAATATTTGGGCCATCCAATTGATTTAATCGTTACCGTCAGATCAGTCGGGGCCAGGAGGCTTCATTAAGAACTGAGCGATTTTGGGAACCAAGTAAATCCAGTCTATTGATCATACAAAACCATGTCCGTTGGATCAGTTGGGTCATAATAGTGTTTGTTAAATCCCATGCGGTTTCGAAAGAACATAGATATCCCATCCACTATTTTGGTGCAGTTGTGACTGTCAGATCTGTCAAAGTATAGTTCTCAAGAGAAACCGTTAGGAAAGTTGAGTGGAGATTGTATGGATGAAACTCGAGTAGGGAAGATAGATCATATGGATGAAACTCGAGTAGGGAAGATAGATCATTTATTTGTCGTCGATCTCCATGATCGAGATAAGGAGGATTGTCGATATTGGTCAGGTTTGATCGCCCGATGCTATGAAATATTGCATCGATTTTTCGTCAAGGTTTTCCTTGGCTTCATAGTTGGTAAGTGTTAGGTTATTTATATGTATAAATTCATGACATTAAATCATTAATCCTCGAGTTTGTAGACTCTTCAAGATGCACACATAGGAAATGTAGGATCAGAGCTTATTCTAACCTATATACTATAGGTATCAATTCAAAAAGAAAAAATGAAGTCAAACCACACATAAACTAATTTCATAGAACTCATCTTGTATTCAGAGATTTGTAGCAAGATTGTAATGGATCTTGCATATTTTGTCAATACATCTTATCCATGCATAGATATATCTCTAATGGAATCTCATGTAATCAATGAACACTTGATATTTTGGTGTGTGAATAAACAAAAATACTTAAAATCAGAAAACAAATCTAAGACCGATGATTGCTTCATTAGTTTAGGTCTCATTGATGGGTGTGTGTTGCAATTTTTCACTTAGAAACCAAGCGTTCTTGCACTCAAAGAAATGATCGACTCAAAAAACCAATGAATTTTTATTATTGCAGTTTAACTTAGCAAACTTGTAATTCAAATAAAGATTATCATTCAAGCTAATGTTCAAATTAGTCAGCAAAGCATTAGTCAAACTCTTACAATACGCTACTGATCTAACCCTAAAATTATTATCTAGAAAGGAAAGAAATATAATTTGTAAATTGAGATTAACACACAGAAATAATGATAAATCTTCACACTCACTTTCATGGTTTATATGTTAAGTGTAATGGGTCTTATGGTAGCCCTTCACATTACATCCATATAACTTATCTTCGTGTAAATATGACTCAAGCAAGATATTTTTATTTATCTTAACATATCTATTTAATCAAAGAGAAGTGTTAAAGACCATAATAAAATCAGTTACTAGTCTCTTAGATATGATATCACAAAGGGATTGAAGTACACTCTTTCACCTTAAGTGTTCCCGTACTTATAAATAGTGATTGATTCATTTCTCAAAAATATTTTGATTACTGTAATAATTCAAAGTTCATTAAATTGCAATGACACAAAATAAATGAAGAAAATGCGATGTCAAATAAACTAAAAGTTGTGATCAAGCAATAAAGTGTATCTCTATCAAATGAGAAATAGAGAAAACATTTAATCCATTTAAGTGTAAATCACACTATAGATATATTGTTGGTAAAATTATTGAAATGCTACAGTACATAACCAAATCGAAATTGCAAACTACACTAACTCAAATAAAATACAAATTAGCTTCGCATTCCATATTGGTGGGCCCTTTCCAACAGGTCTATGATCTTATATACTTATATTCACAAGATTATAAAGACACCATTAATCATAACTTCACTTTTTATTAAGAAATGACTTGTCCAATCTACAACAATCTCACCAACCCATACATGTCGCACTATGATAAAAAGGTATCAACAAATCGCATAGGCGTTTTACCATCTCAATTCAATATTTCTCCATTATATTAAAAAATGGATTAATATATAGTAAAAAATCAATGGAAGAGAAGAATGATATCCCCTACACTCTCGTATATTCTCGTAGACCAGAGCATCAAGAATAAACATGATAGAAAACTCTATGATCTCGTATAACCATCAAGACATAGAAAATATTAAAAAACGAATAGATCGACCTTTGATATTATATACTATTTGTATGACATGAAATGCATATGAATAGTATCTCTACCATCATGGAGCCTTCCATATGGAGCATAGAACCAAAGACCCAAATAGTAATTCATCGCAACCAATGAATAATTTGAAAACGAGACAAAACCATAAATTTGGGCAAAACCATTTTACATATTCATCCATATCTCCTCCATATTTCACATTTTGAGCAATTATTCTTTGTTTACTCATTTTAGGATATTCTGCACAAAACCCATGTTCTAGAATTTTGAGATTCTCCTTCAGATGCCCAGAAATCACATTTAAAGATTGTTTCCTGAAAATTGTTATTAATTTTGACAAGATATTTGACAGCAAGCTAGAGGTTCTCATGTGTGACCTGGGTGTGATCTGATTAACACAAAACCATCTTGAGACATCTGGCTTCAAAAACCTTGTGGCTGACTTCTAGTTGGAGATGCATAAGTATGCCAACAAATGATTGGGGGTATGGGAAGTGAACTGATGGTACAGTAATTGAACTTTGACAAATCATCATCCTCAAAACATGTTCTAGAAACCCAACCTAATCTACTAAAGACTTAGGAAATCATAAAATATTTTTACCTCTTAAATCTTGTCAAAGGTCTTTGGTGTATTTAACACAAGGAAATATGGTAACAAGGCAATAACCAAGTAAATATATGAGTCAAGGGTAGTAAAAAAGGGTCAATTTATAGGTGTGAAATATATCAAAATAGTGGGCCAATTTCTCCCCCATGCTTGAGGATTGGCATGTCCTCATGCCAAATGAAATAGACAATTGATAACACCAGTAATTCAATTTTTTTTTCTACTTTCTTTCATACAAAGATTTCTTCTTTCACACAATAGATCAAAAGGCTTGCCTCCATAAATTTCAAGGGAACTGAAGCATAACTGAAATACCTATTTTTTGTAAACTTGGTCCATTAATATCATAATTTCCTAGGAGGATTTCATAGATAGGGGCTACATGTTAAAATTATTTACATTACATGTTTTCCTATATGGTGTTTGTGAGTTGACATGAGAAATGTTTGAAGAATCAAATGAGTGATATTGATTTTATAAGTTACTTGAAGAAACATATGTTGGGCCTGGAAGTATATACCCAAAATAGTCAAAATTAATCCTCTCTCCCCTAGAATAAATTTTTGAACTGATAGGGATTCAAGATTCCTGGAATTAGACATATTTTCCATCCTCCTAGACTTCAAAAATAATGGATCATACTCAGTATGTTTAGAACTATGAGGATCTAAATATTTGGTCCTCATTTTCTTAGAAGTTCAAAAGATATCATAACCATTGTGTCTCCTTACTAAAGCTATAATTCATTGAATACTTGCTTTCTTATGTGATGTTGAGGAATGGAAACTAAGTTTTAATCACTGTGTGGTTTAATTTTCTTCACCATGCTTCTAGTAATCCTTCGGGTGGCTAACAAATTCGATTGTTGAAGTGCTCCTTACATGGTTGATTTTTTGTGACTTATTTGGTTAAGAGATTAATAGATTGCTCACCTTGATTTTTTGTAAAAACTTCAACATTATTTCGACCCCCATTCTCACTCTCATAGTATACAAGAATCAAGGATCAGAGATATTGAACTCGGGTCCCAACTCTTTTACAACTATCAGTTGGAAATTTTGAAGTGAGGGACACAACAGTTGTAGTTTTAAATGGTTTTGAACATGATGAGTTATGTAACTCACTATAATTCCTTTATAGTGATTTGAAATGAGTATTAACAATAGTTACTATATTTCTCATATGAAGAGGTAGATCATGGCTTAATGATTTACAATCGAGGACTCATGAAACTCATTGGAATTCCTTGCAATAACTTAACATGAGTATTAGAAATCATGACCAAGGAAAATTCAACAAATGCACTAAGTATATGAAGGATTGGGTCATGGTTTAATGGATAATCATAAACTTGTTAGCATCGTCATTTCTCTTTAGTAGGGGTCAGTCTTAGTCGAGTCAAAGTCCATGTGTCAAAGCATGTGGGGTTAAGTACTGAAACAACAAAGGGGTCGAGCTAAACAAGTGGTTGGTTGGCCCTTAGAGTTGGGAAGGGATGTCAGAGTCAAAACATATGTAAATGGTACAATTCTTTTCCCAAAGAGTTGGGTCCTATCAGAAAAGAAGTTTTATGTGATGAAGTTCAAGGAAAGTTGTTAAGCAAAAGTCACATAGGCAAGTGAAATGACCATCATCAGCTCATTATGAAGGATGGAAGAATGAAAAATCATGATTCTCGTATCATGTATTCCCTGCAGCCCTTATCAGTTGTACTTCACACACTTTGAAGTGTACTCATTGTGTGGATGTGCGACGAGAAATCTTCAATTCGCTTCGAAACATCCAGTTGCCATGAATTCAGTGTTACCTACCACGTTCCCACCTCCTTCCCGCTCTGTTATAAATTATGAATGTTCTGCATGCATTATATTCACCAGTCAAGCTTATGCACTATTGGTATTTTTCTCTCATAAGCCCAAGTCGATCAAGACTATTGCCTTGGACCCATGCCTAATTCACCGTGCACAAGGAAAATACGCATTGAACTATGGAAACCTCCCAAAGCATAAGGAAGGGTGTGTGAAGTGGAAAAAGTGTTGGGCTTGAGCCCCACAAATTGATGTTGATCAACAAAGATCCAGAGGTCAGAGCGTCTTTTGAACAAATCGGGTGCATGGTTTTCTGTAGGAAAATTCAAGGATATAATATGAGACTGGATGAGCATTTCGCACTCAGTTTCGATGGTTTCTGCAAAATGATCTCGGATGTCATTTTCCAGGTGACTAAGTAAAATCTATCGACCACAACATATATCACCCTGCACGACGAAAGGTTTTTTAAAGGCATTCCCTTGGACGCGCGATTCTATGAAGATTTCATCAAGAAGGATTGTTTAGGTGGGAAGGTTGAGGCAGGCGTTTGGAGAAGATATTTGCAGGAACCTTTCTAGAAACTTCTTAGGGTAATTAGGAAATATTTCACCTATGAACGGAGGTTCGACATGATACATCCACATCATATTATATTGTTGATGCACTTCACAGGAAGGAGACCATTAAATCTACCCTTTTTCCTACACCAAAATATTTGGGAGATGGAAAATAATGTATAGGCTGAAGTGGATCAATCGAAAAGGAAATTCTCCCATGTATCGCTTATTAAATTACTGGTAGTTGAGGAATTAAGATGGTTGGGGAGAAACTGGGATTCATTCTTTCTCACAACAGTCATCCCCAAATATCCAAGAGGATATTTCTCTCTATCTGCAGAAAGGGTAATACCACACCGCACAGAGGCTGGAGTGGAAGAGACTGTGCAGGAAATAAAGATATTGGAAGCCCTTTCCCCCCAACAATGAATACCATGGATTAGGAGCAAGCCAAAGAAGAACAAGGAGGCTAGGTAAACCCGAGTCCCGAGCGAACCGTGCTCATGGTCGATCGCCGAAGAATTAACTATGCATGTTATTTGGTTGGAATTGATTGAAGGTACAAGTCGATAAATATGGAGCAGAACAAGGAGGATAAATTTCACAGGAAAAGATGTTTGAGAGTCATCTCAGTAGCTAAAGAAAGCGCAACTCACTATCACCGAGATTTACCAGGAAAATAGGGAACTAAGATGGTAGTTAGCATCGAAGACCCTTGAATTGTCAACATCACAAGGTCACGAAGGAAACGTAACATGGCTCAAGAGACAGCTCAGAGATGTGTAAGATACAATCGTATAGCTATGAAAAACATATAGGCTTTAAAAATAAGTGAATGGGAAGCACTTTACAGAATTTGAAGCGATCGGGGAGAAATTTTGCACAGCCTTTGCCAATGCATAGAAGAAATGTGATTAACTGAGTTTCATCCTTGTATTCTCAAACGTGGTGTGGATATTGACATTTTTGAAGGAGGCATCGCCCTTAGATGGTTTCATCATTTTGATAACAACTACAACAATCAGTAGTCACTTGCCACGTACGCTCCCCAAAAAATGAGTGTGCAATAGAAATCAAGATTGTTATGGTGAATGGCGAGAGTCTGACAGAGAAATAGATCATTCAGTTATCTTGTCTAAGGAAGGATTCGACACATCACTCTCCCCACGAAAATACCTCGCTAATAGCTGAATCCCTGTGGAAAAGACAAGAATTTACGATGCGGTTGGGCGCAGTTGTTTCTATTTTTGGAAAGGCATCATGAGAAAATCCATTTAACGTAGAACAATTAGTTTCTTAAATTTTAGGGATGGTAACTAGAGATCAGGGTATCCCAGGCGTCTCCCTCACCTATATATATTTTATCCTTTGAATGTAAGTGAGGTTTGTTGGAAAAACTAGTGTAGACAGTGACTATTGAATGTAATTTGAGCTCGATCAAAATTTAATGCAAAGGTCCTGAAGATTTGATGAAAAGATTATAATTGTAGCAGTTGGATGTATTGTTTCCTTTCTTTGCGTATGTGCTTCATGTATTATTTATTCATATCTATTTCTATCTAAATAGGAGTGTAATTTCGAACCTGGGATTCGTTGAGAAGTGTCCTAGGATTTCGACCATTTAGACAAACCATATTTCCTCTAAGTTAACTCTGAATTCATCCTTAGCAGTGCTCTAAGTTTCTTCATGTGTTTTTCCCCCTCGCCACACACAACGATTTTAAACTAAAAATTATTTCTCGCTTAGCGTTTATCCTCTCAAGTTCAGTCACCGATTCATTTGTTCTATCATTTTCTTAAATTGACTCCATAGCCCGAGTTCTTATTCTCCTTCGCCAATGGAATCAAAACTTATTATGAAAAGGTGTTAAATCTAGCTGACAACTTAAAGCCAAATCCTATACTGAGACAATGTATCCCGAGAGAGCCCTCTCTAGGTATGAAAGGCTACTTTTAGGTCTCAAAGTTGGTTTGTAGATTGCCTCTATCATTTCATTCTCAGTCGAATGAATTTTACAGAGAGATAACATTCTTGCATCGTTGTGGGGGGACAAAATTGAATAAATTTTCCCTGGGAGAACGACTAATGTTGTAGTTTGACCCCTGAGGGTAACAGAGGGACAAACATATATATTGGATGAAAATTTTACCCTAGCGACTCCAGTTAAAAAGACAAGTAGCAAAAAGTAGCATGATTCAGGAACCCTAGCTCTAAAGACGATCTATGCCAAAGAAAATCTTGATGCAAACCGTGTAGAGCATGTGTGCGACCCCGAGAAACTTCTTCGCAAGTCTAGGGAGAAAGACTCGAACTTGTTATATTACCTATAGAGAATCCTTTCCTTACCCAAAGATGCATGTAGAGCATCGACGACCTTGATTTTGACGCCCTGTTTGAGAAAACCTTGTTCAGGTCTAAGTCAGAGACCAGTTTGGATGATATAGTCTTCGACTAGAAGAGGTTTCAAGATCTGGTACCTAAGCACATCCCCCAAATACATTACCCTCCTAGAGCCATGGATTCCATATTCACCCCCCTCGTTCTGCCAGCCCAACTGCATGATTTTCCCCATAATTACAGCCAGAGGATCAAGCTCTATGATGTCGAAGGGAACGTTTTGGCCCAAAAGAATTTGGATTGGTTCAATGATTTCGTCGACCTAGAGGAGGTGGACTATTCAAACGAGAATATGATATTTCTCATGCATAGTTTGTCAGGGGAGGTGAGGAAGTGGTTCAAATCCCTCCCAGCAGCAAGCATTCAAGACTTCTCCACATTCGAAACAATTTTCATCATCGAATGGGGAGATAAGAAGAACCCTTTGTAGCTACTGACGCAGTAGAACAATGTAAAAAGGGTTCCTGAGGAGATGGTACAAGAATTCTCAGCCCATTTCATGAGGGTGTATAACTCAATTCCCGCATAATTCCAGCCACCTCCTAGGGCTACGCAACTATGATACGCCGATTCCTTCGACAACGATTTCACTTTGCTGCTGAGAGAAAGGAGATTAGAAAATATAGACACCATGATGAATGATGAAATTGAGGTCAAGGTAAATCTAATGGTGTCGGGGAATATCAAACAAATATTCAACATAGGTGATAAGAAACCACAAGGGGATGTGGAACCATTGACATCTAGGTCCTCAGATGACAAATTCACCTTAATGATGAAGACCATGGAGAAACTAATAGAAAGAATATATGTGGTAAATCGACCCGCTACCCGAGAACAACATGAACCCCAGCCCATAAATAGGAACCTCATAAGGGATCAAGTCCCTCAGATCATATAGAAGGAGTAGAGAGAACAGGGCGACCAACATACAAGACCTCCATTCCAAAATAATTACGTAGATGAGGATTTTGATTAGATGTTCCAAGACCAAATAGATTGTTGGGATGAAAAAAAAAAGTGTGTGTTTTTTACGAAGGAAGAACATAATCAATACATGAGCAAAAATCACAATATTATTTTGGATATGGACGAATGACTCACCCGGGAAACAAAAGAATTCAAAAAAGGATATCACAATGCCATGATGCAGTTTTAGAAATAATACAACCTCAGGAGAAAGAAGGTGCCTACCAAACCACAATAGACAAATCCCATAAGAAAGCCTTGATCCAGATGGATATCGGTGGCCACCCACCTTTCCAACTAGCTCAAAATAGTTTTCTGACAATTGTGGCATTTTACTATTTTTAGCAGTTTTAACTTCTGGGGCAATTTTGAGGGCCTAAATGATTTTTTTTCAGTATCGATCTCCTCAATGATATCTTGAGTCATAATTGATCCCCCAAAATTAATCTCCTCAATGATACCTTTCCAACGGGCTATCACACGCCTAAAATGGAGATCGCATGCAAAAGTTACGACCCTGGGAAGTTGATGTACTAACTTACCCAAACGGGGCCCACATGACTTTTGGCGCTTCATCTCCGAGGGTTAGATTTTAGGATGTCTAGGGTTTTGAGAATTCTTTCTTATTGTAAAAATGACTTCAGAGCCTCATGGTAATCGACTTCTTACGAATGCGCGTTGCCTCCACCATTCCAGCAATCTTGTTTCCGCTGCATTTTACAGTTTCAGCTTATTTCGTTATTGAATAGAAAACCAGTTTTATTGTATCTCTGTTATTTTGTGTTAAGCACCTGTTAATAATATATATTCATTTCATTCTACTCATAAAATCTGGATCAGTGGTATCAGAGCGGTCTTCTCCTTGTCATCTTAATGCATGTCCCCAACGAGGTCGGAGTACAAAGAGTTGGGTCTCGAGCTTGCTTCTCTTGAGGAAGAAGATCTTGCACGCCCAAGCAACCTCCCATGGTAGGAGAAAATAAATATGACAGGACAAGATATCCTTTCAAACTGTTGATTGAGGAATCCCTCACACAACAGAGGAACGAGATGATGAATAGTTTCGCGCAAATCGTTCAACGGCTACCAACAGGCGACACATCTTCTTCGAACGGAGGTGCCACCCCCTTCAAGGTACAAATAAACTTCGATATTCCTATATTTGAAGGTCAAATAGATGAAAATGTTGTGGAAAAGTGGTTGAATCTACTAGAAGGGTATTTCTCTATCCATAACTTTTCAAATAAAGAAAAGATTACTTTTTCACTCCTCAAATCCATTCCCCATGTCAAATATTGGTGGGAAACATTCTGTGAGCAAAAGGAAACAGAGGAAACCTCATTATTTTTAGTCACAACCACTTGGGAATCCTTCAGGGATGCTATTAAGGAAAAATACTACCTTGTCGGAAGTTATGATGACCTGTATACCAAATGGACCACACTGCGGAAAGAAAGAGACCAAGAAGTGCCAGATTTCACAAATATCTTCCATACCTTGCGCACCAAGTTGGGTATCAAATATTCAGAGAAACATCTGGTGCTCAAGTATCGTGGTGCTCTACATAGATACATCCAGACCGAAATGGAATTTATGGACATCTCATCCTTAGGCGCGGCCTACCGATATGCCATCAAAATCGAGCAGAAGCTCAAACAAAATACGTGGCAATTTGGGCTTGGGAACCCCTCACAACAAAATCCAAGAAAGGGCAACCCCAACCCACCAAACAAATGATAGAGAAAATATGGATAGTATCAGGACAGCCAGTCCAAGCTGCAAGCAAAGAAGGAAACTGGAAAGACAAAGAAAGATACCGGGAAGTGGTGCGACTTCCATAAGATCCCTTGGCATAACACTGCTGACTGTCGCTCAAAGAAGTCGCTGGTGGCCGAAGTGAAAGCCTCTGAATTAGATGCAGATTATGACTCTGAGCCAGAACCAGAAAGGGGAATATGGATCATTGACGCAGAACCCAGTGCCACCGTTGCTACCACCATGCTCCAGCCTAGTGAACCAGACGAGCCAGAAGAAGGAGAGCACCTCTTCCATTCAAAGATGTGGGTAAAAGGCACCCTGCTGCACTTCATCGTTGATAACGGTAGCCAGAAGAACCTCATCTCAACAAAGGTCATCAAGTGGCAGGCCCTGCCAACAATGTCGTACCCACAATCATACACCATTGGATGGCTCTGCCAAGGAAGCGATCTCCACGTCAGCCAACAGTGTCGACTGTCATATGGAATCAATCCCTTCAAAGACAAGGTATTCTATGATGTTGCTCCTCTCAAAGTTTGTGATGTTCTTCTGGGCCAACCTTATTTATGGAAACATCATGTTGTATATGAGTCTAGGCCTCATAGTGTTATTATTACTTTGAACAGGAAATTGTATAGGATACCCGAGGCAGTCCCACCTAGTGCTATTTCCTTGATCTCTACTAATCAATGTAGGAAGGTCATCTCTCATATGGGGAAGTTTGTCTTCTTCGTGATTCTCTCTCAAAATAAGTGAAAGATCACAACCACATCCAGGGTCTCTACGACCGACCTCTCCACACAACAAAAGCAAGTAGATAAGGTCATGGAAGAATACTCAGATATCTTCTTCTCACCTACAGTGGTACCTCTACATTTCCAGGTCAAGCACCCCATCGATATGACCCCCGACGCACCGCTACCCAATCGACCAGTCTATCATCGCTCTTTGTTGGAGAATGAGGAGATCAATTGACATATCCAAGAAATGCTCCACAAGGGGCACATTCGTCCCATCTCATCACCTTGCGGGAGCCCAATCGTGTTGGTACAGAAGAAAGATGGAACTTGGTGACTCGGTATTGATTACCGGGATCTGAATAAAATCACAGTCAGAAACCGGTACCCGATTCCCTGAATCGATGACCTCCTTGATCAACTCAGGGGGGCCAAATACTTCAGTAAGATTTATTTGAAGTCTGGCTACCACCAGGTCCTGAGAGAACAGACAGATGTATGGAAGACTAC
>SNQJ01S0094771.1:60003-86937 GCA_010110895.2 Picea sitchensis | reverse complement strand
GAATATAAATTTTCCATAATTTTCGGTTGTGTATTTTTAGAGATATGGATTTTTCATTTCAACGAATCATAATCTCACCTAAAAATATTATTTAGTGATTTTTTTATAAAATTAAATAAAATTAGATAAAAACAATGAAAATGAAAACAAATTATACCGAATGAAAGTAGATTTAATTTTAAAAATGTTGGTATCATTTCTCAAACTAAATTTTGAGTATTTGTAGGAGTCCGCTACCTCCAAAGATGAAGTAAGATGGAGAGAATTTGCAGTTTCCTGCAAACAGTCCCATTTTCAAGTTTTCGGGCGAAATATTCTTTCGGCCGAAACCTAGTTTTTAACGGAATCCGTTAAAAATAAACGTTTCGGCCAAAAATTATTTCGGCCGAAATATGCTTACCACGGGAAAATAATTCATTCAAAAAACATTGTACACGAATTTCGAGGGCACCGTTAAATTTGACGTGAAAATTTTCGACCGAAAAATATTTCGGCCGAAAACAACATTTGTTCGGCCGAAAAATTGCCGCTAGAAATTTTGGAAACCCGATTTTCACGAAAGTGTTACCCAGATTCATGATTTTACCCTATTATATAAGGGTATTTTTCTTTCCGTAACTTTTCAAATAGAGAAAAGATTACCTTTGCGCTCCTCAAAGTCGTTCCCCATGTCAAAGATTGGTGGGAAACTTTTTGTGAGCAAAAGGAAACAAAGGAACCATCGTTATTTACAGTCACAACCACCTAGGAATCCTCCAGGGATGATATTAAGGAACAATACTACCTTGTTGGAATTTATGATGACTTGTATACCAAATGGACCACACCGCGGAAAGAAAGAGACTAGGCAGTGCCACAGTTCACAATTATCTTCCATACCTTGTGTACCAAGATGGGTATCAAAGATTCAGAGCCATCTCTAGTGCTCAATTATTTTGGTGCTCTGCATAGATACATCCATACCGAAATGAAATTTTTAGACATCTCGTCCTTGGATGTGGCCTATCGATATGTCATCAAAATCAAGGAGAAGATCAAATAAAAGACACAACAATTTGGTCCCGGGAACCCCTCACAGCAAAAGCCAAGAAAGGGAGGCCCCAAACCATAGAACAAAGGACAGATAAAATATGGAAAATATCAAGACAACCAGTACAAGCCGCAAGAAAATAAGGACACCAAAAAGGCAAAGAAAGATACCGAGAAGTGGTGCAACTTCCATAAGATCCCTTGGCATAACACTGCTGACTTCCGCTCAAAGCAGGCGCTAGTGTCTAATGTGAAATATTATGAATCATATGCCTGTTCTGACTCTGAGTCAGAATCAGAAAGGGGAAGACGGATCATTGATGTGGAACCCAATGCTACCATTGCTACCACCAAGCTCCAACCTGATGAACCAGATGAGACAAAAGAAGGAGATTGCCTCTTCCATTCACAAATGTGGGTAAAAGGCACCTCATTGCACTTCATCATTGATAGCGATAGCCAGAAGGAACTCATCTCAGTAGAGGTTTTAAAGAGACTATCCCTGCCGGCAACACCACACCCACAACCCTCCACCATTGGATGGATCCACCAAGGAAGCCATCTCCGCATCAGCCAACATTGCCAATTGTTGTATGACATCAAGCCCTTCAAAAACGAGGTATTGTGTGATGTTTTTCCTCTCGAAGTTTGTGATTTTCTTTTGGGCCAACCTTATTTATGGAAACACCACGTTGTATATGAGTCTAGTCCTCGTAGTGTTATTATTACTTTGAACAGTAAATTGTATAGGATACCTGAGGCAGTCCCACCTAGTTCTATTTCATTGATCTCTACCAAGCAATGTAGGAAGGTCATATCTTCAAGATCTTCTTCATGATTTTCTCTCGGTATGAGTGAAAGATCACAAACACATCAGGTTCTCTACGTTCGACCTCTCCACATAGTAGAAGAAAGTAGATAAGGTTGTTGAAGAATACTCATATATCTTCTCGTCACCTACCAGGGTACCTCTGCACTATTACATCAAGCACCCCATCGATCTGACCCCTGACGCACCACTACCCAATGGGCCAGTCTATCATCGCTCTATGTTAGAGAATAAGGAGATCAAGCGACAAATCCAAGAACTACTCCACAAGGAGCACATTCATCCTATCTCATCACCTTGTGGGAGCCCAATCCTACTAGTACAGAATAAATATGGAACCTAATGAATCTGCATTGATTATTGGGCCCTAAATAAAATCATAGTCAGAAAACGGTACCCATTTCCCCGAATCAATGACCTCCTTGATCAACTCACCAGGGAAAAATAAGATTGATCTGAAGTCTGGCTACCACCAGGTCTCGATAGAATAGACAGATGTATGGAATACCACCTTCAATTCAAAGGAAGGCCTTTTTTAATGGTTGGTCATTCCCTTTGGTTTGAAAAATTATCCAACCACTTTCATGAGGATGATGGATGATATCCTGTGACCATTCACCAATAATTTTGTAGTGGTGTATCTGGATGACATTCTCATTTACAACAAGTCTTGGGCAGAACACTTGCAACATATTCACTAGGTTCTTTACACCCTGTGGCATCACACTCTATACACCAACTTGGAAAAAATCTCCTTCTTCATGGACAGGGTCCATTACATGGGCTACAACGTTGATCAACATGGCGTACATGTGGATCCATCCAAGATCCATGTCATTCGTGACTGGCCAACAACAACCACACTCACTAAGATTCAGAGCTTCTTGGTCCTTGCCAATTTCTATGGCAGGTTCATGTTGGGATTCTCCCATATTGCATGGGCCCTCAACCAAATAACCAGGGGTGGTGGCAAGGGAAAATTTGTGTGGGGCTAGTCCCAAAAAAAAGTGTTCAATGATTCGAATCAATGATTTTGCTCAGCCCCAGTACTTTCACTACGATACCTGCAACATCCCATTGATATCGATACAAATGCTTCAGACTATGTTGTGGGCACCTTTCTCACTCAGCACGTCCACTCTGTGACCTATCATAGTGAGACACTATCAAATTTTGTCCATAAGTACCCTAATTATGACAAATAAATGTACTCCATTGTGCAAGCCTGCCACCAATGGAGACATTACATTCTTGGGAAGGTGACAATCATCCAAACTGATCATAAGCCACTGCATTTCATGCATACACATGGAAAATTACAGAATGATTGCCATCAAAAGTGGTCCACATACGTACAACAATTGCACCTCAACATCAAGTATAAAATAGGAATCACCAACCACATAATTGATTGCATCAGTAGACTGCCAGTCATGACACTCACCATGATGCTTGACTCTTGCAGCCATGAGACATCTGGATGGCCCCAACTCTATGAGACAGACCCATACTTCGCCACCACCTACCAAATGTTGGGTCAAAACGCAGGTGTCTATAATTTCCATCTTCAGAATGGGTTTTTGTTTCGTCTGGGCCTTATCTACATTCCATCAAGAGAGCGAGTGAAGATGATCTGGGAATCCCACTACAGTTGGGTGGCAGGACACTTCGACGTCAAAAATATAGTGGCGATGCTACAAAAACATTTCTATTGGCCGAAACTTCGATAGGAGGTCAACAAGTATATCATGTCCTACACTTCCTACGCTATTTCCAAATAGACCACTAAGAAATAGGGCATGTAACCTCCTCTTCCTACTCCTGACAATCCATGGGAATCCATCACAATGGACTACATGTTGGGCCTCTCGTCCACCAAGGGAGGAAATAACTATGTTTTTGTGGTTGTTGATTTCTTTTCTAAGATGGCGATTCTAGTTGCGTGCAAGAAGAGCATCACAGCATAAGCCACTGACAAGCTATTCTCTGAACGAGTATGGGTACATTTTGGAATCCCACAAACCATTGTCTCGGATTGGGAGAATCGATTTATCATCACATTCTGGTCAATCCTCTGGTCATTTTTGGACACCAAGATCACCAAATCCATGGAATTCCACCCCAGACATATGGCCAAACCGAGGTCATAAATTGAATGATTGTGCATATGCTGCACATGTATAATTCCAAGCACCCTCGCACATGGGATGAGAGTCTTTTTTATGTCCAACATAGCTACAACCGATCCCTCTGTATATCAACCACCCACAACCCCTTTCAGGTGGGGTTGGGATTCCAACCATTGGGTCCCATAGATGTTGCACTTCCCCTTGTGGTCACCTCGACCGACTCATATCCTGCTCCAACTAAAGATGACAAAGCCACTCGGTTCATTGAACGGATCCAACACATCCACCAAAAAGTTCGGGATATCTTACAAAAGTCCAATGACAAGTACAAGCAGCTCCGTGATCAACATTGGGTGCCACATAAGTTTCAGGTGGGCAACAAATTTTGGTTGCACTTGTAGGAAGAATTCCTTATAGGACCTCATCGAAATATTCGCCCAATATATTATGGTCCATACACCATCACCAAGGCTATGGGGTATAATTATTTCGAGCTCAACATTCCTCCTTTCCTTAGCCTGCACCTAGTCTTCAACGTGGACCTCCTTCGGCCTTATTTCCCACCATTATTGGACACCTCAGACATAGCAGAACAACTGACACCAAAATAGCTCAACCTCGACTGCATAAAACAGGCATCCACTAATCATATTGTTGACACACAGATCAAGGTCACTCAAAAACAAAGGATCTAGATTTATCGAGTTGTCAAAGTAGGGCCGCTCCTGCACCAAGGCAAGTGGCTCACCCAGGGCCAAATTCAACAGAAATTTCCTGATATGACGGGGGAAGTCAATGCAATGAAGATCATGTATTCCTAAGGAGGGAGGATTGATCCTGGTGGATATTGGTGGACACCCACCTTTTCCAGTTGGCTCAAAACAACTTTCTGGCAATTTTGGTAATTTACTATTTTTTAACAGTTTTGCGGGTCGCGAAATTCCAGAGCCGTTTTGACGCCCTAAACGAAGTTTTTTTGGGTATATTGTTGTTGAAAAGTTTCGTCCTGAAATTTTTGTCAATAGTTGTATTCCTGGGATAGATCTTTCCAATGGTCTATTGTACGCCTAAAATAGAGATTGTATGCAAAAGTTATGACCCCGTGAAGTTGATGTACTGACTTACCCAAACAGGGTCCACATGACTTTTGGCGCCTCATCTCCTAGGGTTAGGTTTTTGGATGTCTAGGGTTTTTGACACTACTATTTATTGTAAAAAGGCCTTCAAAGCCTCATTGTAATCATCTTCTTGTGAATGAGCGCAGTGGTCACATGTCTTCTCAGAGATAAGCCACCACCATTCCAACAATCTTGTTTTCCGTTGCATTTTACAATTTCAACTTATTTCATTGTTGAATAGAAAACCAATTTTACTGTATCCATGTTATTTTTTGTTAAGCATCTGTATAATCTATAGTCATTTCATTCTACTCATAAAATCCATCTCATCCATGGGACAAGCATCGACTGCAGCAACCATCGACTACAACATCCATATTTCCCTATTTCACTTACAATATATAAATATGTGTACATGGATTTTTTTTTTTAAATGATTTATATTCTCTGAAAAATAGTAGGAAAAAATTGATCACATCAGGGATAGTTAAGTTCCATAAAAACCCCTAGCCCAATCACAAAATTCAAATTATCAAATTGCAAAATATAAAAACAAAATTCAAAATAATAAAAATAATAAATGTTTTTTAAAAACATTGTGAAATCATTTGCATGGAAGGAGAGTAATAATGATTCAATGAATGTTGATTTGGTACATATAAATACATTCCATCCTTTGCTAGGGACTAATAAATGGATCAAAATAATTATTGGTGGGTTAAGATAATAAAAAAATCCTAAATTTTATAGACAAAGGTGAGGCAATTTAGACTAATGAGAAATATAATACAAGGGTTAAACTACTAAAGGGGAAAATTAAACATAATGGAGCAACCATGTTATCGAGAATAAATTATCAAGAGACAAGATATATCCATACATACCTATAATGGGGATTTTTTTATGTCCAAGGAGGGTTCCAAAGGATTTTCTTATGTTTTTCTTATTTTCTCCATCCATTTCTTAAAATAATGATTCACATCCGACATAAAAATAGTGATAGTTCCTAGTATGTTGGAATCCAGATCAAGAATTTTTTAATATAATTGAAAAAATTAAAGGAAGTCCATGACTAAGATTTAAGATAAGTAACTATAAATTAAGATTATTGAGATGAATTTACAAAACAATAAAAAATAAAAGAATAACAAGAGAATAGAAAAACCAAGGGAAAATGAAATAAGAATAAAATGCACCATTTGCAAAGAGTAGTGATTATTGTGCAGCGCAACTACCCTTCATTTGTAGTTATATTCCACAAAACCATATTTAATCAATTTCTTCCTCCTTTATCACAAACATATAGTTAGGCTTGGACACATAACCATGCATAAACTCATACACAACATGGAATCAAACACCCAACCATACAAACATACCAAGGCCAATATTAATGCAAGATACTTCATTGAAAAATGACAATATTAATTCAAACTAATTTATCAAAAATTTCCAATGCTTTGTGGGGTTGGCCATTCTAGGAATAAACAAAAATGTTTTCATTGCATGACACAATATCTCGTTTATGAATTTTTCAAATAATTTGTAGGCGCCATTTCATTTAGGGATTTATTCCATCAATGTTTTCTCTTGAAGACAAATCTTACCAATTTGTCTAAATTTTACTTTTTTTAATGAAATTTAGGCTAACGTTTATCATATTTTCATCAAAAATAAAAAGCTATGATTTGTCAATTGAATTCATGTCGATTTATGTATGAAAACATATTCTTTTAATACTTTACTTGTAGTATTTTTTCACTTCTTTCAACATGTAGGTGGTATATGATGTTGTATATTAGTGTGTAGACTCTTATCCATGTATTTATGAAGATACTTTCCACTAATATTTATTTTTGTTGTATCGTGAGAAATTTGAACCGCGTGAGGAGCGAGAGGGTGTGAGGAGTGCGACCTAAGCGAGGAGCACAATGCAGTGATCAGGGCCCCCCCAGCCATGGATGTTGGTGGGGGAGCCGTCCCCACCTCTCCCCCTTTTCCAGAGATCGATGCATTCAGGAAGCTCGTTGTCGAGGCTTCCAAGAGACCGCCGTCAGTAGCTCAACAGACGTTTTTCAAGAAACTGGAATGCATCCCAAGCGTAGAACTGCCATTAGAAGAAACTTGCAGGTCAACAGTCAATCTAGCAGACAGAGGACTCATCGGGAAATTTACCAGGCTCTGGCCCTCTCCCAAATCCGTCGAAGCCTAGGTGCAGAGGAACTGGAGTCTGCTCATCTCAGAAGGTATAAAGAGTCATTCCGTAGGGAAAGGCTACTTCGTTTTCGTATTTGAAAACCCTGAAGATAAAAGCCTCATCTTTAGAAACGACCCATATTTCATGGGGCCCCAGGGGTTATACCTGAAAAACTGGATCCCGCATTTCGATCCAACCCAGGATGTGCCATCCGCCGTTCCAGTGTGGGTTCGCCTACCCCATCTCCCTTTACACTGCTGGAACCAAAAATCATTGCATGCAATCGGCAACAAGCTCGGAAGGTATATCGATCAAGCACCAAGGAAATATCAGTACTCATGTGCCCGGATCTGTGTGGAGGTCGATCTGGAAGTGGGATTACCAGAGGCAATCAAACTAACTGCGGCAGATTGGACGCACATCCAGGAGCTATATTATGAGCAGTTACCATTCAAATGCCGACACTGCCATGGATACGGCCGCTTTGCAAGGCACTGCAAAAAAAAGAATGCAGACAAAAGTGAGAACACGAAAACAAATCAGTGGATCACAGTCCAGAAAACAGGGACAGCAAGACCTAGAAGCAAAGGAACTATGAAGAGTGGCAATCCCGAGCAACTGGAGCAAGAGAAACTCGACGGGAACTCCAACCCCACGCCACAATCAGTACCTCAAACAGAAAATCTCAACAAGGAAACATAAGAACCAGAAATAATCATGGATAACAGGGAACATCCAAAATCCCCCCCAAAAAGGAAAGATACAGGGGAACAAGGGCAAACGACAGGAATCTTGGATGTATCCCCCTCTCCCTCATATGTGGACATAGCCATAAAGAAATTGTTAGAACCATCAAGCTCCTCTGAGGATGATATCTTAGAAAGGCCATCCAAAAGAATAGGAAGGAAGTCCCGTAAAGAAGCAAGGGAGGAGGAGGCAGAAAGAAAAAAGACCCAAGGAAGCCAACCCACCATAGAAATTTTCAATTGGTAGAAATACAAGAATAAGGTCTCTAAAAGGAGGAGGCCCATCCACTCCCAATAGTAAGTAATGAAAATCATCTCTTGGAACTATATAGGTCTGGGGAGTTCGACGAAAATAGAAGCGGTAAAGGATCTGATGAAAGTGGAACCAGCAGACATTCTCATGCTCGAAGAGACAAAAATCGAAGGGGAAGCCCTTCTATAGATCAGTAAAAACAAATGGCAGAAGAATACAGGGAAAGAAATCGGTGCAAGGGGCTCCTTCGGAGGAATAACAACACTGTGGAAGGAAGAACAATTCAACCTCATCAACTCCTACAACACTCAACATTGGAGCTTCACAGAACTGAAGCACACAACAAGTAAGTTAACCATTGCATTATTCAATCTTTATGTACCAACTTTGAATTCTGAAAAGAAAGACTGTTGGAAAACTTTAAATGAGTATTTAGAACTAATCTCCCCAAATAATATAATCATTGTTGGAGACCTCAACCTAGTAATGAATGGAAACAAAAAGAGGGGAGGAAGGACCAACAAGGATCAACTGATTCATGTAGTAGAAGATATGATACAATAGTGGGATCTAATGTATTTTAAACCACACAAAGGGCTCTACACCTAGACCAATAATAGGACAGGGGAGGAACACATTTCTGCCAGATTGGATAGGTTTCTGGTTCAAAGCACTTTTTTGTTGGAAAGGAAGCTAATCTCCACAACCATCCTCCCCAATCTTACCTAGGACCACAAACCCATCCTGCTTTCGTTAGAGGAAGAATAAAATTTAGGCCCAATCTCGTTCAGATTCATCCCTTTGTGGAAAGAAAAGAGTGGTTTCTATGAGACAGTCCAACTGGCATGGTCCACCACAGTAACTGGGTCTCCCCATTTTGTCTGGGAACAAAAATTAAAAATAACAAAAACAACTCTCAAGGAATGGAGAAAACGCCCGGAAAGCAACCCCAATACCCAAAGAAAGGAGCTAGTGCAGCAGTTGGGAAAGATGCAGAATGAAATGGAAAAAATAGATATTGCTAATACAGATCTGGAAAAGGAGCAAGCAATCCAAAGTAAAACTTACCACTCCTTTAGAATCGAAGAAGAATACTGGAGACTAAAATCCCGCAGCTTATGGTTGGAATCTGGAGACAGAAATACATCTTACTTCCACCATCAATTTAAAGCCCAGCTCTCCAGGAACCACATCTCTAAAATCACAACCAATGATGGGAATATTTGCAAAGGAATAGATCAAATAAAGGTTGTTGCTATCTCACATTTCCACCATCTTTACAGCAAAGAGAATGATGATAACGAAGAAGATAGAAAGGAATTCCTCAAGAACATCCCAGCTCTGGTCACAAAAGAATATAACACAACACTTTTGAGCCCAACCAACAAAGAAGAAATCAGCAAAATCATTTGGTCCATGGCCCCTGACAAAGCTCCAGGGCCAGACGGGTTCACTATTCATTTTTACAGGATATGTTGGAACATAATCAAATTTGATCTCATTAGAATGATAAAAGGATTCCTACAAAAAGAAAAATTGGGAGGCGGCACCAACTCAACTTTCCTTGCTTTAATCCCTAAAGAAACAAACCCCACCTCCTTTGATAGATTCAGGCCAATCTCCCTTTGTAACGCCTCTTATAAGATAATTGCAAAGCTCCTTGCAAACAGAATAAATCCAGTACTGGGAAAGCTCATCTCAGAATCGCAGGGAGGATTCGTCAAAGGGAGACACATCCTGGACAATGTAATCCTAGTTCAAGAAGCTATGCATTCCAGCAAGCTCAGAAAAGAGAAAGGTGTGTTGATCAAGTTAGACATGGCCAACGCCTTTGACAGAGTAAAGTTGTCCTTCCTATATCAAGTGTTGCTCTCATTTGGATTTGAGCAAGAGTTTGTTAATCTAATACAAGCCTGTACCCACAGCCCATGGATAGCACCCTTGGTAAACATGAGGCCAGCAGAGTTATTTAAATCTTTGAGGGGGTTGAGGCAAGGCTTCCCACTCTCTCCTTTTCTGTACATTTTAATGGTGGATTCACTCAACAGAAAGCTGGAGAAGGAAAGGTTAATAGGAGTTGTTCCAGGCTTGAGAATTACGAAGGAACTTAACCCCATTAATCATTCTTTGTTTGCAGATGACTCTCTTATGCTAGGAGGAGCCTCAAACAGAGTAGCCTCTGCATTCAAGAGCATACTTCAGGATTACTGCAAAGTTTCAGGAGCTTTGATAAGTGAAAGGAAAAGTGTTGTCTATAGTTGGAATGCAGCAGAACATGAAACTCATAGAATTGCTCGCACCTTGGGGTTCAAAGGGTATGCAAATTGGGAAAAGATCCAATACCTTGGGCTGCCATTATCATTGGGCACAAATAAAGTCAACCTGTGGGAAGGAGTTTTAACAAAAATTAAAGGAAAAATTGATGCCTGGGGAGGACATTGGCTCACACATGGAGGAAAATTAACACTGATAAAGTCAGTTCTCTCCTCACTGCCGATCTACTAAGCATCCTATCTCCTGGCACCCAAATCGATTTATGGGAAATCAACAAGTTGCTGAGAGATTTCCTGTGGCACGATGGTAAAGGGAATCAACACAGGTTCCATTTGGTCAGATGGGAAACAGTAAAGCTGCCTCTGAGAGAAGGCGGGCTCCAGATTAGAGATCCAGCTCTTGTCAACACATCACTTGGATGCAAAATCTTGTGGAAGATGCACAGTGAGCCTACTCATCCTGTCAGCCAAAAGCTATTGCACAAATACATTCCAAATGCTAAAATTCAAAATTTACAAATCGCCACCTACAGGAAAAGCACGCAATTATGGAAATTGTGCCTCAAAGGGATGCAAATCTTCACCAAAGATCTATACCGTGTTCCTGGAAATGGAAAACAGACTAACCTCTGGACAGATCAGACAATGGGGAGGCCGTCCCTTACCTCAAATTCCAGCCTGAACAAAATACGCGATTTTCTTGCCCACAAAGGAAAACAAAGCATCAATGACATCTCAAAATGGAATGAGGACGGTTCCTGGTCAGAATGGCATTTCGGTAATGTCCCAAATCGCCTCCTCCAACAGCTTGAAATGCTCAAAGTAGAGCTCTGAGAGGCAACACCTGTGCACAAGACTGAAAAATACAACTGGGGCTGGGGACCCACAGGGAGTTACTCTACAGCCAAAGGCTACGCTATTCTTCAATGCCAGAAAGATAGACCATCCCCTGCGAAAATCTGGATGGAGGTATGGGACTCTACTGTGATTCCCAAGGTAATTTTTTTCTTCTGGACTCTAATGCACAAAAAGATTCTGACCGGCGAAAACTTAATGAAAAGAAACATTGCAGGCCCTCACAGATGTGCTCTATGCAAAGAAGCCATGGAAACATCTGATCATTTATTTGTAGACTGTCAATTTGCAAACAAAGTCTGGCTCCTCACCCTCCATGGCCTCAAGGTCGCTTCCCCTTCTAATATGTCAGTTGTAGATATTTTCACAACCTGGAAGGACTGTTATCCCTCACTCTCAATGAAAACGCTATGGGCTAGAGTCTGGATCTCCATCCCCAAGTATGTGTGTTGGAAGCTTTGGCTTGTAAGAAACGAGAAAATATTCAACAATACAACATGTACCCCCAGCATGGTAGCTGTGAAAGAAAAAGGACTCCTCCTAGAAACTTTGAGTTCTCAAAACCACAAAACAGATATCTTGTTGTCGCAGGAAGAAAAGAATTGGCTCAGAAACTTTGTGCTCACTCTTCAGACCCAAAGCATTGAAAAACCTCATTCCAACACAAAATGGAGGCTAAGAGACAATCATGACACTTTCCAGAGATGGTGGAAGAAACAAGGAATAACTACAACATTCTTCGACGACACCTCCAAGGGAAATCCAGGTGCAGTGGGAGCTGGAGGAATCATTTACTCCAGCGAATGGAAAATTCTAGGAACCTTTTGTTGGGGACTCGGACAACAAACCAACAACCAAGCAGAAATATTGAGTTTGATAAAAGTTTGCCAGATAGTCAAGGAAAGAGGCCATCGAAACCTACAAGCGTTTGGAGATTCTAAAATATTGATCAAAATGATACACTCGGGAGAACAGTTCAATGATGCTGGCCTAAACAAGAACCTACAAAGATTAAGACACATTCTCCAGGACTTCACCTCCTTCAACTGCTATCATATACTCAGGGACTCAAACAAAGAAGCATATACTTTAGCCAATAAAGGCTGCTTCTTGGCCCAAGGAGAAATATGCATAAATGATGGAGACCCAATAAAAATTTATATTCCTTGAAAAGGAAAACAACGTGTAAAGTATTGTAGATGGTTTTGCGTAGGATGTAAGGCTTCGGCCAACTGGATTTCCCATTTAATAAAATACATAACCGTTTTAGTTAAAAAAAATATATTTATTTTTGTTGTAAGTTCTCTATAATTGATATGAATGTTTGTTTCTTCTCTAAATATTTTAATATGATATGTTTTTTTTAATTATTTTCAATGATGCACACGTGACACTAATGGAATGATTTTGTTTCCAAATTTTAAAGGTAATAACAATAAATCAATTGGTTATCACCTAATATACATGATATAACTTTTTTCATAAAAATTCTTTGATTGCCAAATGGTTTTATGAGTTGTGAATTGTTTGGTTTGGAAAAATAAATTAACATCCCATAAGGAGGTATCTCACATAATGTATCTAGCATATGTGTAGTCCATGCATGCATTTACCACGATTTTATCGCATTTAATGTAAAACATGGTGAATTTTCTCTTGAATTTTTTATTTGTTATGGATAATGATTAACGACTAATGTTTCTTTGAATTTTAGAAATAACAACCAATGCCAACTACTACAAATTTGCATGAGCATTATACTTCCTCAAATAAATGAACATCAAGCATTGGATAGTGTTATAATCCACCCATTTTTGTAACCATTACAACTGGTGAAGAGAAGGAACTTTTTCCAGGTTGAATGATGTCGACCTATAACATTTATTAGATCATATGTTTAATGTCACTCTTATTTCTATATCAATACCTGTAAGGCCTAATGTTAGGTGGTACACTTCCTAGTTTCAAGTTAATAGCATGGTAACGATCTTGAGCATGTGGAATACCCTTAGGAATTTCACCAAATACCTTATAATCATTATTGATAACTATTTGGAGATCGAATGTAGAAGAGTATATATATGTTTGAACATCAAGTGGCCAAAATTGTGCAATTACACCATGATGTCCATTTTGATTAATTTTTTCATGATATTAGATCTTATCACCCTAGAGGGTTTCCATTGGATACCTCTAAGCTAAATTTCCTTACCATCTAAGGAAAATATCATGAAAAGA
Source organism: Picea sitchensis (assembly GCA_010110895.2). Classification (NCBI taxonomy): domain Eukaryota; kingdom Viridiplantae; phylum Streptophyta; class Pinopsida; order Pinales; family Pinaceae; genus Picea; species Picea sitchensis. Next base: position 73,270 of record SNQJ01S0094771.1, on the reverse strand, counting down.
TATTGAAAATTAAGTTCCATTGTTACCAATGATTCTAACCATTGGACCCCTAATACAACATCAACTCCACCCATTTAGATGGAAATAAGGGGACTATCCAAAACTAGTACCAAATTGAGCTTAATACTATGGAAATTCCCATAAATAGATCTTCCAATAAAAATTTATGCCAATAGTAAGATGTGTACCTTACAAATGCTTAATTCAGAGTATGTTTGGATGACTAACCTTTTTCCTGATATATATCTAAGATTTGAACCCTTCTATCTTTGAAATTTCTACCTGTAGTACTCCGACATGATTTTTCAAACTCCATAAAGTTTCACAGTCTCAATCTTCACTAAAAAGAAATTATTGAAAAAATACCAGAATGTATTCTTTAAGACTAATATCATGATTAGTAAACAACCTCGATTTTCATAAAATAAATCTAAAAAACTGTGATGATTCAAAATATAAAACTTTTTTCATTTGTAAGTTGCCATGTCCCTTTAGGATTCTGAAAATTTCAGATTCAAAAACTTCACATAAAACATTTTAGGACAAAAATTTCAAGATGATTTTGTAAAAGCTGATTTCAGGATTAGTCACAATCCTTTTCTTAAATGGAATATGTATCTGAAAGTATAGTGAACCATAAAAAAAACAAATGACCACCTATACTAGGAGTTGTCTTTGAAGTCTCTAAAAAACAATTATTGTCTAAAACCTCCCAGAAAATAAGTTATAGTGAAAATTTGAAGATGACTCATTTAAAATTGAATTCAAGATGAGTAAAAAACCCTATCTTCCAAAAGGTATATCTCAAAAAATATAGTGAAAAAGAATTTGAAACTTTTTCCACATGTACCTTGATATGTCTTCTACGTGACCTCCAAATTTTTCTATTTGTAGGAGCCCATAAAAATGTTATAGATAAAATCTCAAGATGATTTGATTGAAGAAGAAAAATTCTAGGATCGATGTTCTAATGATAAATATTATGATCCAACATATTAAAAATGAAAAAACTCCAATGAATATAGTCCAGTTTGATGGAAAAACCTCCTTGTACATTATATCTAGCTCATAAAAAAATATGAGATGAGATAACATGCTCCTAAGACTAGGTCTCATTGGTTTATATATAGGAGACAAAGGGTACACTTTTAATGAACGGGTGGAATGAAGGGTTATAGACTACATATAAATATAACAATAGAAATGTAATAATTCAATATATACGGATTAATAAGGGGTTTTATTTATAACATGGGGCTTTGTCTAGGACTTAACAGATAGTCAGAGAAATGGGTGTTGTTAAAATTAGTTCATTTTATGTTTTAATATTTCATCAATGTTTTAATAATATTATATTTATTTTCTATTAAATTATGCATTTCATAATAATGCAAGGGTGTATATGCATAAATACTATGTTTCAAAAGGTTATCCATGTTGTGTCTAAGCATGAGAGTGAGGATCCAAATTTAGTGTTGCATGATAACCCAATTGAAAAGGGATTTTATAAAATAGAAGTCCTTAAATGTATTGTCTCCATAGTGTTGTTACTTGGTTCAAGTGAAAGGACCAAATTGTTAAGGATGTAGAGGATATGTTCACGAAATCATATAATGATGAGATCATATGGGTGTGAACAAGTGGTGATATCATAAAGTATTGAATTAATTTATGGAGCATTCAATTTTCAAATTAGTGTCTAAATTAGTGTCATTACTTGGTTCAAGTGAAAGGACCAAATTGTTAAGGATGTAGAGGATAGGTTCACCAAATCATACAATGATGAGATCATATGGGTGTGAACTAGTGGTGAGATCATAAAGCATTGTATTAATTTATGGAGCATTTAATTTTCAAATTAGTGACTAAATACCATACATTTATATTTATGTATGTGCATGCAAATCATAGACCTCTACATTTGTAATTCGTTTATCCACACTAGACTCTTCTTGTTTATTTTCTTGATTATGATTATGAACATGTTCATAAGCCCATTATTATTATCATGCAGTACACATTGATCCGTTAGTAGTGACATTGAAATGATATCGAGACTTCTTTAAACTTGTATATTTTTTACATTTATGATATACTTGATCACAGAATTTCATATTACATATGATACTTAGAAATTTTTGTTATGATGTACAATGTTTTTCCTATATTATTCCACTTAATTTTTTAAGATTTTTTCCTTTTCAACAATGATTATGTTTTTTCTATACAAGTAAGTAATGATTCTATTTTCTAAGTTGAAATATATACATTCCTTAGCTTTAGAGCTAATATTTGAGCCCGGGACAAAGGCTTGAGCTGAGGATCAAGCCTTAAGTTTAATATTAGGAGGAGACTTAAATTGGAACCTTACCTACTTAGAAAGATCTCAAGACCAAGAACCAATATTAAGGTCAATATATGACCTAGGATTAGGACAAATATCTTCCATGAGCTCATGATTGCAATTTTTTTTAATAATAATTTCAACCAATATATCCTAGTGAAATCTTGAAATTATTTTCAACCCTTTTAACAACGTGTATACTAAATTTAAATCAGCAAATCATTTTATAAAATAATTTGTAATGTCCATTTTTAACATATTTTTGACATAAAACCATGTTCTTATCAATAGTTTTGATGTAGATTCGAATGTTAGTTTTGAACTATATTGTACTATATATTTAAACTTTATTATCAACCTGATTATTGACTTTTATTCAGAACATGGGAAAAAGATAAGGTCAAAAATAAATTTCGAGTTTATTTTCATGAGTAATTTCCACCTGTATCCTAGACACAAAAGTAATACTTTTTTACCATTCTATGTAAAAAATAAGACTTGTGGTTGTAGTGATACCCTACCCTACTCTAATATACCTAGCCAAATCTATTAAATTTTTTACTCACCTACCCTAGATAGCCTAGATATATTGTACCCTAGGATAATTCTATGCTAGCATAAAATACCCTATCTTACTCACTAATCTGGGTGAATATTGGTTGCCACTCACCTATTCCATTTGGCTCCTCTTATCATTTTTTAGTTCGACATGTTCTTTTGTACTTATTTGTAATTTTGCTTGCTGCACTTCTGGGGTTGTCTGAATCCCTAAACATATTCGAGGTGGATATTAGTGGCCTCTCACCTAATCCAACTAGTTTATTTTGTATGTTTTCATGTCAACAAATCTTGTTGTAGTTCCAGGGTCGTTTTCAAGCCTTAAATAGGGTTTTTTTAGATCATCACAATCAAACTATAGACAAACTCATAGTTTGACGACATAATTTGTAGTTCTCTCAAATATCTTTTCAAAAAGATATCACGTGCCTAAAATGAAGGTCGTATGGAAATGTTACGACCCCCAGAAGTTGAGGTACCAACTTATCCATAGGGGCCCACATGACTTTTGGCGTTTCACCTTCTAGGGTCAGGTTTTTGGATGTCTAGGGTTTTGGATTTCAAGAGTAATATTAAAAAGGCATCTCGAGCCTCATTGTAATCATTCTGCTCACACGGATGTGCGTAGAATCCACATCTCTTCTCAGAGATAATTACCACCATTCGAGAAAGTGTTTCAGTTATGTAGTTTTATAGTTTCAACCTATTTCATTTCTTCAATAGAAGATATTGTTCACTGGATATCTATATTGTTCTTTATATATATGTCTTTACTATATTCAGTTTGTTAATTAGTTCGTTCCTCTCTTAAATCCGGATCAATGGTGTCAGAGAGGTCTACTCTTCATTTATTTTTCTTCGTGCATGTCCTCGACAAGATTTGGGTACAAGAAATTGGGACTCGAACCAATAAATTCGTTGCAAGATCGGTTGCTCCAAGACTGACAACAACCAATGGGAGGAAAAAATAAAGATGATGGAGTAGGAGATTGATATGGATTTTATGAGAATAAATAAATGAATACAGATTATTAACAGGTTCTTAACACAAAATAATAGAGATACAATAAAACTAGTTTTCTATTCAATAACGAAATAAGCTAAAACTGTAAAATGCAGTGGAAACAAGCTTGTTGGAATGGTGGCGGCTTATCTCTGAGAAGAGATGTGACAGAAGTGTGCATTAGCAAGAAGAAGATTACAATGAGGATCTGAAGGCCTTTTTACAATAAGAAATAATGCCCAAAACCCTAGACTTCCAAAAACCTAACCCTAGGAGATGAAGCACCAAAAGTCATGTGGGCCCCGTTTGGGTAAGTTAGTACATCAACTTCCTGAAGTCACAACTTTTGCATACGATCTCTGTTTTAGGCGTGTGATAGACCGTTGGAAAGGTATCGTTGAGGAGATTCATTTTTGGGGCTCAATCATGCATTTGGGTAACATTAAGGAGATTGATACCGAAAAACCTTCATTTAGGCCCTCAAAATGGCCCCGGAAGTTAAAACTGCTAAAAATAGTAAATTGCCAAAATTGTCAGAAAACTGTTTTGATACAGTTGGAAAAGGTGGGTGGCCACTGATATCCATATAGATAAATACTCCCTCCTTAGGAAGAAATGGTATCCATTGCGTTGAGGTCCCCCATTAGATGAGGAAATTTCTATTGAATTTGGCCCCGGGTGAGCCACTTGCCTTGGTGCCGGAGTTGCCTTGATTTGATGACTTGATAAAGATGGATCCTTTGTTGTCGAGTTCCCTTGATATGTTTGTCCACAATCTGATCATTGGATTCCTATTGTATGTAGTCTAGGTTGAGCTCTGTTGGTGTCAACTGTTCTGCTACTTCTGAGGTGTCCAATAATCTTGGGAAATAAGGGCAAAGGAGATCCACGTTGAACACTGGGTGAAGGACAAGGAAAGGAGGAATGTTGATCTCAAAATCATTATCCCCCATGGCCTTGGTGATAGTGTACGGTCCATAACAGAGTGGGCGAAGCTTCCGATGGGGTCCTGTAAGGAGTTCTTTCTGCAAGTGCAACCAAAAATTTTCGCCCACCTAAAACTTATGTGGCACCCAATGTTGATCATGGCGTTGTTTGTACTTGTCATTGGAATTTTGTAGAATATCCTGAACCTGTTGGCGGATGTAATGGATCTGCTCAATGAACTGGGTGGATTTTTCAGCTTCAGTTGGAGCAGGAGATGAGTCAGTCGAGGTGACCGCAAGGGGAAGTGAAACATCTATGGGACCCAATGGTTGGAATCCCAACCCCACCAGAAAGGGATTGTGGCCAGTTGATCTATGCAAGGCTCGGTTGTAGCTATGCTGGACATAGGGAAGGCTCTCATCCCATGTGCGAGGGTGCTCTGAATTATACATGCAAAGGATATGCACAATCATTCGATTTACAACCTCGGTTTGGCCATATGTCTGGGGTGGAAGGTTGTGGATTTGGTGAGCTTGGTGTCCATCAGTGACCAAAGGCTCGACCAGAATGTGCTGAGAAATTGACTATCTCGATCTGAGACAATGGTTTGTGGGATTCCAAAATGTACCTAGACTCGTTCAAAGAAGATCTTGGTAATGGCCTCTGCTATGATTCTCTTCTTGCAGGCAACCAGAATCACCATCTTAAAAAAGAGATCAACAACCACAAAAACAGATTCATTTCCCCGCTTGGTGGATGGGAGGCCCGACATGCAATCCATTGAGATGGATTCCCATGGCATATCAGGAGTAGGAAGAGGGGTGTACAGGCCCTGTTTCTTAGTGGTTGGTTTGGCAATAGCGCAGGTAGTGCAGGACCTAATATACTTTCTGACTTCCTTTCGAAGTTTCGGCCAGTAGAAATGTTTCTATAGCATTGTCATTGTTTTTTCAACACCAAAGTGTCCTGCCACCTGACTGTAGTGGGATTCCTAGATCAACTTCTCTCGCTCATTTGTTGGAACACATATATGGCCCAGACAACACAACAACCCATCCTGAATATGGAAATTATCGACAACTTCATTTGCACCCAACATTTGGTAGGTGGTGGCAAAGTCAGGGTCTGTTTCATAAAGTTGGGGCCATCCAGATCTCTCATGGCCGCAAGAGTCTAGCATCGTGGTGAGTGTCACGACTGGCGATCTGCTGAGGCAATCAATGATGCGATTGGTGCTTCTTGATTTATACTTGATGTTGAGGTGGAATTGCTGCAATTATGTAGACCACTTTTGATGGCTATCATTCTGCAATTTTTCCTATGTCTGCATGAACTACAGTGGGTTATGATCAATGTGGATGACTGTCTCCTTCCCAAGAATGTAATGTCTCCACTGGAAACATGCTTTCACAATGGAGTACATTTCTTTATCATAAGTAGGGTACTTACGGACAATATATGACAATGTCTCACTATGATAGGCCACGGGGTGGCTGTGATGAGTGAGAACGACTGCCACAGAATAGTCTGAATAATATATATTGATCTCAAAGGGATGTTGCAGGTCTGGTAGTGAAAGTACTAGGGCTGAGCACAAGCGCTGCTTCAAATCATCGAACGCTTGTTGTTGGGACCGACCCCACAAAATTTTCACCTTACCACCACCCTTGTTTATTTGGCTGAGGGCCCATGGAATATGGGAGAAACCCAACACGAACCTACGGTAGAAATTAGCAAGTCCCAAGAAGCTCCAAATCTCATTGAGTGTTGTTGGGGCTTACCAGTCACGGATGACTTGGATCTTGGATGGATCCACATGTACGCCATACTGATCGATGATGTAGCCTAGGTAATGGACCTTGTCCATGCTGAAGGAGCATTTTTCTAGGTTGGCGTATAGCTTGTGCTGCCATAGGGTGTGTAGAACCTGCTAAATATGCTGCAAGTGTTCGGCCCAAGTCTTGTTTTAAATTAGAATGTCATCCAGATACACGACTACAAAAGTATTGGTGAATGGTCGCAGGATATCATCCATCATCCTCATGAAAGTTGCTAGAGAATTTGTCAAACCAAAGGGCATGACCAACCATTCAAAAAGTCCTTCCTTTGACTTGAAGGCGGTCTTCCATACATCTATATGTTCTATCGAGACCTGGTGGTAGCCAGACTTCAGATCAATCTTACTAAAGTATTTGGCCCTCGTGAGTTGATCAAGGAGGTCATCGATTCGATGAATCGAGTATCGGTTTCTGACAGTGATTTTATTGAGAGCCCGATAATCAATACAGAGTCGTTAGGTTCCATCTTTCTTCTATACCAGCACGATTGGGCTCCTGCAAGGTGATGAGTTGGGGCGGATGTGCCCCTTGTGGAGCAGTTCTTGCATCTGTCGCTTGATCTTCTCATTCTCTAACAAAGAGCAATGATATACTGGCCCATTGGGCAGCGGTGCGCCAGGGGTCAGATCGATGGGGTGCTTGACCTAGCAGTGCAAAGGTACCCCTATAGGTGAGGATAAGATATCTGAGTATTCTTCCATGACCTTATCTACTTGCTTCTGCTATGTGGAGAGGTCAGCTGCAAAGACCCTTGATGTGGCTGCGATCTTTTGCTTATTCTGAGAGTGAATCATGAAGAAAACAAACTTCCCCATATCAAAGATGACATTCCTGCATTGCTTAGTAAAGATCAAGGAAATAGCACTAGGTGGGACTACATCAGGTATCCTGTACAATTTCTTGTTCAAAGTAATAATAACACTACGAGGCCTCGACTCATATACAGCATGACGTTTCCATAAATAAGGTTGGCCCAAAAGAACATCACAAACTTCGAGAGGAGAAACATCACAAAATACCCAATATTTGAAGGGCTTGATGCCGTACGACAATCGACACTGTTGGCTGATGCAGAGATCGCTTCCTTGGCAGAGCCATCCAATGGTGTATGGTTGTGGGTGCGGCATTGTTGGCAGGGCCAACCACTTGATGATCTCTACTGAGATGAGGTTGTTCTGTCTACCGCTATCAACAATGAAGTGAAACGGGGTGCCTTTTACCCACATCTATGAATGGAAGAGGCACTCTCCTTCTTCTAGCTCGTCTGGTTCACCAGGATGGAGCTTGGTTGTAGCAATGATGGAACTGGGTACCATGTCAATGATCCGTCTTCCCCTTTCTGGTTATGTCTTGAAGTCATAATCCACGTCTGATTCAGAGGCTTTCACTTTGGCCACCAACGACTACTTTGAGCGACAGTTAGCAATGTTATGCCAAGGGTTCTTATGGAAGTCGCACCACTTCTCGGTATCTTTCTTTGTCTTTCCGGTGTCCTTATTTTCTTGCATATTGTAATGGTTTTCCTGATAGTGTCCATATTTTATATGTCCTTTGTTCGGTGGGTTGGGGCTGCCCTTTCTTGGCTTTTGTTGTGACGAGTTCCCAGGCCCAAATTTCCGTGTCTTTTGTTTGAGCTTCTGCTCGATTTTGACATCATATCGGTAGGCCGCGCCCAAGGATGAGATGTCCAGAAATTCCATTTCAGTCTGGATGTATCTATGTAGAGAACCATGATACTTGAGCACCATAGGTCACTCCAAATCTTTGATACCAAACTTGGTGCGCAACGTATGGAAGATATTTGTGAAATCTGGCACTGCTTAATCTCTTTCTTGCTGCAGTGTGGTCCATTTGGTATACAGGTCGTGATAACTTCTGAAAGTGTAGTATTGTTCCTTAATAACATCCCTGAAGGATTCCTAGGTGGTCGTGACTGAAAATACTGAGGTTTCCTCGGTTTCCTCTTGCTCACAGAAAGTTTCCCACCAATTGTTGACATGGGGAATGGATTTGAGGAGCGCAAAAGTAATCTTTTCTCTATTCAAAAATTTATGAACAAAAAAATACCCTTCTAGTAGATTCAACCACTTGTCTACAGTATCTGCGTCTATCTGACCTTCAAATATAGGAATATAAAATTTTATTTGTAACTTTGAAGGGGCGACCCCTTCGTTTTAAGAAGATGCATCGCCTGTTGGTAGTCGCCGAAGGATTTACGCGAAACTATCCATCATCTCATTCCTCTGCTGCGTGAGGGCTTCCTCAATAAACAATTTGAAAGGATCTCATGTCTCATCATCTTTATTTTCTCCTGCCATGGGAGGTTTCTTGGGTGTGCGAGATATTCTTTCCTCAAGATAAACAAACTCAAGACCCAACTCTTTGTACTCTGGCCTCATTGGGGACATGCATTAAGATGACAAGGAGTAGACCGCTCTGATACCAATGATCTAGATTTTATGAGAAGAACGAAATGAATACAGATTATTAACAGGTTCTTAACACAAAATAATAGAGATACAATAAAACTAGTTTTCTATTTAATAACGAAATAAGTTGAAACTATAAAATGCAGTGGAAACAAGCTTGCTGGAATGATTGCGGCTTATCTTTGAGAAGAGATGTGACGGTAGAAAGCATTCACAAGAAGAATATTACAATGAGGATTTGAAGGTATTTTTACAATAAGCAAGAATTCCCAAAACCCTATACATCCAAAATTCTAACCCTAGGAGATGAAGCGCCAAAATTCATGTGGGCCCCGTTTGGGTAGGTTAGTACATCAACTTCCTCAAGTCGTAACTTTTGCATACGATCTCCGTTTTAGGCGTGTGATAGCCCGTTGGAAAGGTATCATCGAGGATATTCATTTTTGGGGACCAATAATTCCTTTGGATATCATTGAGTAGCTTGATACTGAAAAACCTTCATTTAGTCCCTCAAAATGGTCCCAGATGTTAAAACTGCTAAAAATAGTAAATTGCCAAAATTGTCAGAAAATTGTTTTGAGCCAGTTGGAAAAGGTGGGTGGTCACTGATATCCATCTATATAAATAATTTTAAAATGTTTATCGAGGAATCCCTTGCACGACAAATGAATGAAACGATGGACAAATTTGTGAATATCCTTCGACAACTACCCATAGGAGAAGCATCTTCATCAAGAGGCCATGCAACCCCCTTCAAGGAACATGTAAATTTTGATATTCCATTATTTGAATCCCTGATAGATGCATATTCTTTAGATAAATGGTTGAATTTTCTCGAAGGGTATTTTTTGGTTCCGATAGGGAAAATATTACTTTTGCACTCCTCAAGGTCATCCCCCATGTTAAGGACTGGTGGAAAACTTACTCTAAGAAAAGGGCCATAGAGGAATCTGTAATATTTTTGGTTGCCACGACATGATATTCCTTCTAGGATTCCATTAAAAAACAATACTAGCCTTTTGGAAGCTAAGAGGAATAATACACCAGATGGACCACCCCACATCAAGAAGGGGACCAAAGAGTACCATATTTCACCAATATTTTCCATAACGTATGCACCAAGTTGGGTATCAAATAAATCAAGCCACATTTGGTGCTCAAATACGGTGACTGTTTGTAGAGATACATTCAAATAGAAATGGATTTTCTGGACATCGCCCCATTGGGTATGACTTATAGATATGTTTTCAAGATAGAGCATAAATTTAAGCGGAAGAGGCGAGAGTTTGGATATGAAAACTCCTCACAAATGAAGCAGGGAAAAGGAAGCCCCAAGCCACTCCCAGGAAAACCAGTCAAAGCTGGAACATAAGAAGGGAAATGTTAAGATGAAGAACGACACAGGAAAATGGTGTGAATACCATAAAATCCCTTGGATAAACAATGAATTATGTCACTCCAAGTAGTCACTCGTGGTCGAGCTGAAGGCTTCCGAGCTAGAGGCCGATTGTTATTCCGAATCAAATCCAGAAGGAGGGAAGTAGATTATCGATGTTGAACACAGTGCCACTATGACTACCACCAAAGTCCAGCCAAGCGTAACAAAAGAACCAAAGGAAGGGGAACACCTCTTTCACTTACACATGTGGGTCAAGTGGGCTCCACTTCATTTCATTTTCGATAGTGGGAGTCAGAAGAAACTAATCTCAACAGAGGTCATCAATCAACTGGACCTGTCAATGACACCGCACCGTCAACCCTACACCATTGGTTGTCTTTTCCAATTAATATGTCTCTGTGTTAGCCAATAGTGTTGTCTGCCATACGAAATCAAGCCTTTCAAATATGAGGCATTGTGTGATATTTCTACCCTTTAATTTTGTGATGTTCTTTTAAGAAAACTATATTTTTGGAAGTTTCATGTTGTGTATGAGTCTAGACCTCGTAATGTTATTATTACTTTCAATAGACAATTGTACAAGATACCATATGTAGCATCTCCTACCACTATTTATTTAATCTCTGCTGAGCAATGAAGGTCATTTCATAGACCGGGAAGTTCATCTTATTTTTGATCCGTGCTCAAAGTAAGTAGAAGGTCATTGCCACATCTATGGAATCTACACAGAACCTCTCTTTGTAGCAAAATTAAGTGGATGGGATCGTGGAAGAGTACAGATACATATTCTCCTCACCCACCAGGTACCGATGGGCTACCAAGTAAAGCATTCAATAGATCTAACCCTTGGTACATCTTTTCCTAATGGACAAGTCTATCATCATTCGTTGATGGAAAATGACGAAATCAAGTGTCAGATCCAAGAGCTTATTCAAAAGGGGAACATCAGACCCAACTCCTTCCCTTGTAGAATACCGATTGTATTAGTGCAGAAGAAGGACGATACCTGGTGTCTCTGGGTTGACTACATAGCATTAAACAAAATTAGAGTAAAAAATCAGTACCCAATTCCAAGGATTGATGACCTTCTTGACCAACTCAAGGGGGAAATGTTCTTCGGCAAGATTGACCTTAAGTATGGATACAACCAAGTTCCCATCGAACCAAATGATGTCTAGAATATAACTTTCAAATATAAATAAGGTATCTTTGAATCGTTGGTCATGCCCTATGGAATAAAAAATGAACAAACCACTTTCATGAGGTTAATTGATGATGTATTGAGACCCTTCACCAACTCTTTTGTGGTGGTATATTTGGAATACATCCTCATCTTCAGTAGAACTTGGGAGGAGCACATGTGGCATATTCAACAGGTTTTGACCACTGTGTGGCAGCACAAGCTATATCCCAACTTGGAAAAATGTTCCTTTGGCATGAACAGGGTCCAATACTGGGGATACATTATTGATTAGCATAGGGTACATGTTGATCCCACTAATATCCAAGTCATCTGTGGCTGGCCATCTCTGACCACACTAACCGAGCATTGGAGCTTCTTAGGACTGGCCAATTTATACCGATAGTTCATTTTGGGATTCTCCGATATTGCATGGGCCCTCATCCACACGACTAAGGGTGGTGGAAGGTAAAATTTTGTGTGGGGGAAGGAACACCAATGAGAATTTGATGATCTGAAGCATCTGTTGTATTCAACTCCATTAGTATCATTTCCTGATCCTCAACAAACATTCAAGATTGAGACTGATGCATACGACTATGGTGTAGGTGCAATTCTCACTCAGCACGGTCATCCAATGGCATACCATAGTGAGACACTCTAAGATACTATCCAAAAATACCCCACCTATGACAAAGAAATGTATTCCATTGTACAAGCCTATTGTCAATGGAAACATTACATTATGGGAAAGGAGATGATCATCCACACTGATCACAAGACTCTACATTTCATACATACACGAGGGAAGTTGCAGAATGACCACCATCATAAGTTGTCCACCTACCTGCAACAGTTCCATCTCAACATCAAGTATAAGACATGGAGCACAAATCATGTCGTTGACTACCTCGGTCGGCCTCCCATTGCTGGACTCACCACTATGCTCCATTCTTGTGGACATGAGGCATTTGAGTGGGCCTATATTTATAAACAAGATCCAGAATTCACCACCACCTATCAGCTCTTGAGTATAGGCATGACTGTAACCAATTTTTACATTTAGGAAATTATTTTATGCCATCTGGTACATCTTTGTGTTCCTGCAACTGAGGGTGCAAAGATGATTTGGGAATCCCACTACATTCGGGTGGAAAGACATTTTGGTGTGGACAAAACTTTGTTCATTCTCCAGAAACATTTTTATTGGCCGAAACTTCGACAGGATGCCAACAAGTATATCAGATCTTGCACTGCATGTGCCATTTCCAAGCCATCCATAAAGAAGAAAGGATTATACACCCCTCTTACTACCTCCGAGAAGCCTTGGGAATCCATCTCAAAGGATTACATGTATGGCCTCACATCCACCAAGAAAGGAAATGATTGTGTATTTGTGGTCGTTGATTAGTTTTCGAAGATGGCCATCCTCACAACTTGCAAGAAGAACATCACAATGGTAGATACTATAACGACCCTAATTGGATACATGTTTAAAGATTATAAAGTAAAATTAATTAAAAGAAATTAATTATGGTTAACTGAGTAATAATTCAAACTACAGATCACATTTAATGACCTGTGAAATA
>SNQJ01S0094769.1:6311-38266 GCA_010110895.2 Picea sitchensis | reverse complement strand
CTTTTTCTTCTCAGGATTAGAGGGAAATTCATCTCTGTGCATCTTTCCTAATGCACATCCATCACAAGCAACCTTCTCATTCTTTAACAAGGGAAGTCCTTCAACCATATTCTTTTTCTGTAATAAAAATAAATCAGGATGATTGATGTGTCCATACCTTTGATGCCAAAGAATATCTGTTGGCATAGCTGCAGAAGTCAGTGCATGATGTGCTTTGCTGGTAACATGAAGTTTGTATAGACCTCTTGTTCTGACTCCCGTTGCAACAGTTTGGAAGTGGTCCAACAGATCCTTCACTATGCAATAATTCTTGAAGAATTAAACCTTCAAGTTTTGATCTGTAATGGTGAACACAGAGATCAAATTTTTCTTTATCTTGGCACATACACCACATTGCGAATGTGACGAATAATACCATTCGGCAATGTCACAGGAATGTCTCCATATCCCTTGATCTGATGAGCACGGTCATCTCCAAGATATATGCTGGCACCATTCTATGTTTCTTTAAAATTAGCATACCAATTTGTATTACAAGTCATATGTATTGATGCTCCAGAATCCACAAACCAGGCATTAGAATCATCCATTTCAGCAGATAAAGTAGTGTTAGACACAAACAACCTAAGATCTCGTGAGTCAAAATTCGGGGGTTCATCAATATCATCACTAGCAATAAATAATCTGAGATCTTGATTTGAAGATTTTTCTACATAATGACCTGAATGTGTTCTAGGTTTATTCCCAGCCTCATCACTTTTCTTCTTATGACAGTCTTTAACCATATGTCTAGGTCAACCATAATAAAAACAACTCTTAGAATCATTCCTGTTAGATTGATTACCTTGATTTGGAGATTTTCTTCTCTACGATGAACTGCCTTTCTTCCATGAACCGCCTCTCTGCCATGAACCGCCTCCTTTGCCTCTTACTCCTGATCTCCCTCTCACAAATCTATTATTTGACCACAGTGCCAAATCTTTACTTTGAGGATTTAGATTCCCGCACCTCTCTTCCTCTTGCAGCAAAATACATGTCATTTCTTCAAACATAGGAGGTTTCTCCCTTGCTGCGAGACCTGTTATGAACATATGATAATCTTCTAGCATACCATTTAAGGTAATAGTGACCAGATCAATGTTGGAAACAGTTTCCCCTATATTTACTAGCTTGTCTTTCACCTCTTTAATACAAACCAAAAATGAACTAACAGATTCATTTCCATCCATCTTAATGCCTAACAATTTAGTTTTTAGGAACAAAATGCGATTAGTGCTGCTACTTTCATACAATGCTTTAAGAGTTGTCCATGTTGCAGCAGAAGTTTTAGCATCTCTAATATGTGGAATTATGCTATCTTTAACTGACATGCACAACAATACCTTTGCCTTGTTTTCGCGCTTCTCCCAATCTTGGATCTGTGTGGTTGTCGCACTTGTAGTGGCATCAGGTTTCAGTTCAGTTCCCTTCGCAATGTTCCAAAAACCATAGCCTTCCATGAGTGTCAGCATCTTGAATTTCTAGTTAATGAAGTTCGAGTCATCTAACTTGTTGGCTTCGTTGAGGTAGGTCTCCGCTAGAGGATTCTCCATCGTTGCAATTTAGTCTTTGCAAGTAAATCACCAAGGATATGCAACCTTTCGTTAGTTTTCTCTTATGCTGAGCACTCCGTCACTTTGCCTTTGGATCCACTGATCCAACTCTACCTCTGTTCTCAGCTTAAATCATGCATGCATTCACCTTTAAATCACTTACAACTGGCGCTTTCTCCATTATTTCCAAGTTATATCCCTTCCATGGCTTCATTAAGCTTATCTTTGTTCTTCATATATTGGTGTAAATACATTTTTAATAGAAAAATATTTGGAGTATCTATGATTATGAGTTGTTTATTTGTATTTATTGATAATATTAAAAAATAAATTTCTTTTTTACTTGAAAGGGGTTTCCATATTTGGAAATCAATAGAACCAAAATGGTCTCACGAAATATGGAAATCATAGTTGTGTTTCCACGTTTAAAGTAATATGTTCTTAAAACTCAAAATGACAAGGTGATTGCACAAAGATCAACCAAATTGTATTATGCATCGTCTTCTTAGCACTTGATAGATTACATGTTAAAATTTGGGACACAACTATTAGCTATCTATATGGCTAGAATTGTTTGATTGAAATTTCCCTACATACTCATTATGTCTCTCATTCTTCCCACATATTCAAGGACATTTTTTTTCTTTTATATTGTAGGGTGATAGTTAGTTCAGTGGACAAATATAAATGCTCTTGGTACCGCTAAACGCGTTTTCTTTTGACTCGCATTACATGGATTTTTCACAAATTCTTGCCATAAATTTGGGACATTGGGTTCTACATTATGACGAGGTTGATTTCACTTGCATTGATGTGGTTGGATGCATACGCTAAAGTGCTTCATGTATGTGGGTCTTTTTGGAGGTTTTATGTTTAATAGTTTATATTGATATGTAAGTAGGGATTACAGTTTTTGCATGAGCGGTTTTGAATGGTTAGGTTTATTATATAGAGCATTTGGGATTAGAGTTTTGGTTTGTATATTTGGATGGGTGACATGATTTTATATGTGTGTGTGTGTGTGTGTGTGTGGTGTGTGGGGGGGGGGATTGGGTAGTATAAGGTAATGTGATAGGTTTCTTAATAGGTGGGTAATACTATTTTAGGTGTTAGGAAGCTATGAAGAAATCATTTGAGGGTGGCATGGTGAATCTTGAATGCATGCCTGCAAATTGACCTATTGTCTTATTTTATTTATTTATTTTTGTTATTATATTGCTTCAATTTCATGTTGTTTTGCAGACAAATCACCATGGTTTTGTTGTTGTTGTTGTTATGTTATTACTTGTTGTTATCATTAGTTTATTTTATTTTTATGAGGTGGTGATGGATGTTTGTTGATGTTCTTCTCATTTGTTTCTTACTATTTTGGTGTGAGCGAGTGAAGAGAAGGGGTTACAAAGCTTGGAGACTTCTACTATGGGAAATTGAAAGAAGTGGTTTCTAGGTTGGTTTCTTGGTTGCTACTATTCGTGTTTGTTGTTGTGTTTCGAGGTGGTGTTTGTTGTTTGTTGTTTGTTGTTCACTATTAAGATCCATCTAAACTCTGGATCTATCATGCGTAGAGAGGGATCAAATCCACCAAGGAGAAAACCTCCTTTTAGAGCACGAAAAACTTGAGGAAAGGTTCAAACCTCAAGAGATTTGATCCCTCTCGGCACATGATAGATCCAGAGTTAATATGGATCTATGTTGGTTCCAGTGACAGACACAAATGTGAAATTTTTAGATGATAATGTTTATCTATATGTATATGTTTAAGATGAACTTGATACTTTGAAATTTACATCATTATGAATCCAAATAATAACAAAGTAACAATGTTCAATCATGAAGATGTTGAATAATAAAAAAATGGAATGGTTAAGATATTGAATAACATATACACTACACCATATCAACATATCATTAAGAAGTAACATATATTGAATAACTCATATATTGCATACTAGTTGATCTCAATTATCTTCTTCAGCTTTTTTCTTAGACATAGAGACAGACTTTCCCATCTTTCTGTATCGATCATATGGAAATGGAGGTTTAAATTTGAGACCATGCAAAGCTTTATTGCGCTAAAATTGAGAACTTGTCTTTCATATTTCATATATCTTAATATTATAATGGTTTTAATGTGCAAATACTAAAATCAATATGTCCTATTGTTTTGTGTTATATCATTGCCGAAACCAATGCATTTGATGATTGATATTGCATTCTCTTTTAGTTTCCATGATTGGAACATATCAATAGTATAAACCCAAACATCCTAATTTTGAAAAATTCTTCATTTTTTTATAATCGATTAAAGAATAATTATATATATTGAAACATAATTCTATATGTTGAGAAGACTTTCATCCTCTTCATATTGAATTATTATCAAAGTAATATATTTAATCCCAATATACTTATTGTTATTTTACATTTGAAACAATTTGAAAATGTATGGATGTCCAAAAATTGACTACTTTTTTCATATTAGACTTATTAAAAAGTAATCTTTTATATTTATATGATACATAATAAATATGCAATAGCTGAAGCAATTTGAAGTTTCCAAGCAATCAAAATATTATGGAGATTAGCAAGAACATTGGTCCTCTAACATAAACTTGATATTGATCTCGACTTAATATTCATCTTAATAATTAGTTAAGAAAATTATTGAAATTTGTAATAATTATTCAAAATATTATACTTGGATTTTCATTGTTTTTATAGTTAGTTATTTCTTTAAAAAATATATCAACATAATAGAACCATCCATAAGACAATAAAATCAAACCCTAATTCAAGAAACACCTTACTTGACGAATAAGTAAGTAGATAGATCCAGAATATGGATTAACTCTCAATCTATCATATGTTTAAAATTTTATTAGTAGCTCATGGTAAATTTAATTTAACATATGATCCATCAATGTTTCATGTAAATTCTAGATATAATATATATGTTACTCTCTATCATATTCTTAAAGCTAATATTGATATATAAATATATCTCGATATAATGTAAAATTAATGTAAATATGATTTGATATATAAAACAATCTATGGATCATAACTTAATATATCATAGAGATTATTATTTAACATAATATGTAGATTATAAATCATTGATCATATAGATAGATTATTTGATGTTGATTATGTTATTAACCTTAGACATAATGTTATTTATGATCCTATTGTTTTAGTGATAATGATCCCTCTTGTGCACGTATGGGCATCATGACTCTGAAAAATAGAGCCAAATTTAAGTGAAATTAAATATGTAAATTGACCATTATAATAGATAAATGAATTTTCCAAGGTTTAAGTAATATTAAATATATAAAACTTGGCAATTATAATAGATAAGGAAATTTTTTTGTTTAAATAATATTAAATATATTAAACTTGGCAATTATACCATGATAATTTATACAATATGCAATTAGGTTTCAATAATATTGGATATGCACTTGCAATGAAATGCCATCATGGTTATAACAAAATTATTATTGTATTTTATTGTTGTGTTCTCCTTGGTTGTAGCATCATTCTTTTTTCCATTATTTCTCCTAATTCAATGTTATATATATATATGGAATGAGTAGATCCAATTTCATTAGGCTACATATTTCATGAAGTTATTTAGGCATTATATATATATATAATGTTGAGTATACATGAATATGTTATATATATATATATATGTGAGTATACAGTGTATGTGTAGTTAGCTCTAATGCATCTCAATTCTACTAAATCAAATAATTGAAACTCACATGCGATCTTTACATTCAAACTCACTTAAAACTTTCACTAAGTCTTTCTCATATCTTAGATAGCATATAGTTAAATAAACCTAACCATATGTGTGTGTGTGTGTGTGTGTGTGTGTTTCTCTTCTTCTTTTTTGATTTTTTTATATTTTTTTTTTTTTTTTTTTTTTTTTTTTTTTTAATATTATATTATTATTTTTAAATGGACAAGTTAATTTTTATATTAAAGCCGACATAGCTTTTTTATTTAGTCAATATTATATATATTTTTTAAATGGACACATGTCAACTCTAGGTTGAGCATGGAAGGAATTACACATCTACTCCATATTGAGATATAGAATGTGGGCACAAATTAGTAGCTTGTATTGTGTTTAGAGGCGGTGATTGATGTCCATTATTGTGTTGTTGTTATTGATTGTTCATTGTTATTTTGTGAGCTAGTTGAGAGTTTGGGTTTTCATTTTCCTTGAGCTCTTATATTATATTGGGGGTTTTGGGAGCTCATGTTTCTAACTCCCTATAGATGGGAAATTAAGGAGTTTAGATTTTTCTTAAGCAATTTCCATTTCTATAGTCCTACCATGTTGTTATTAATGTTTTTTGTTGTGTTTCATTGGTGGTAGTTGGTGTTCATTGTTGTGTTGCAAGTTATCATTGTGTTTTTTCTTGTTGATTTTTGTATTGTGTGGTGCTAAATACAACCTATTGTTCATTTCTTATTGGAAGGATATTCAAGGCCATCACATGGTCATTATATATCTCCCCTTGTTGCAATATAAGGTCAACAGACATTGAAGAATTCTTTATCATAGTTGGAGGGTATAATGACAATATGCTACTCCTTTTTTATTTGTTTTGATGAAACTCTTTCTTGGGTATTGCCTTAGACCCACTAGGAGCTTGACATTGGTTTCTCTCATTCAAATTGGCATGTCATATGTGGTTTCAAATATACATGTAGGTGTTGGCTCCATATTTGAAGTTGTCAATGACATTGTTTGTGGGGGTTTGTAGGAATTTAGGGAGTGAATTTGTTATAACTGTAATAGATAATCCAAAGTAAAACCACTAAAAGCAATGCAATATTTTTGGAGGCACTTTTCCCTATTCTTCTTATAATGAATGTTTTTAGTAGAGGTAGATAAGGGAAGGTTTTAACAAGTGTTTTAATTGTGGTTCTTCTAAAATAGTTAGACACACCAATGTATATTGATAACACATGCATAGATGTGCATATGAATATATAAATTCATCTCCAATAAGAATACAAAGGGTTCTCCCCACCTACCCCACCCGCCCACCACATTGACAATTTGTAAAACACACTTTAAAAAAACAAATGTTTGCAATGCACCCTAAAATCGTACCTATAACCACCCAAAGGTGTATGTATAAATATGCATCAGTGTGACTACATACAAGGTGAACTATGGTATGCTTAGTATAAAAAATTACCAAAATGCACTTAAATTTTGGAAAACAAGCTATTTAAAAAAAAACTATTCGTGGTGTGCACTAAACCTATAACTACTCTAGGGATTTGAGATTATAAGCACATGAATGTAGGGATAATTAAAAAAATTACCAAACCATGCTAAAAAAGTTTAAAACAAACATTTTTTTTAAAGTGCTTCATACTGCACACTCTACTTTTAACTTCCTTACTGTGTTGATATACATATGCACTAGTGCATCTTGATAGAAGGCCCAACATGGTAGGTTTATATAAAAATAATTACTAAACCATACTTGAATTTTGTAAAACATGATATTTAGAAAAAAAATACTCAATAGTGTCCAAAACTTATAATCATATCTGTTTACTATGATGCAAGGCACTGCCTTGGTGGGGCTAATTTTTTTAAAGAAAACTACCAAATCAATTTTTTCTTTTTACCATCCATTATGCTTCCAATTTCTTCAACCACCAATGTTATTTTCCCCTGTACAATTACACCAATGTCCCATGATTTCAAGATTTTGGATTTCACCAACAATCTTCATCCACAACAAATTTAATTTTATTAATGAATTTTCCACAACCCCCTTGGATTTAGTTTATGATATCCTTGGAAGACCTTCTCCTTTGACATAGATGAGACTAGATAAAAAAAAATCTACAGCTTAATTTACATTTCCATGGTCTTACTTTTCCATTTCAGTAGGGAAATTCATTTTTTTGAAAACAAATATCGGTAGTGGGTCTACAATTTTTTTGCACACCATCATGTGGTGAATTTATAGGCCAGAATTCAAATAGTTCTCATTAAAATGATAATCATTCCAAGTATTTGAACATTATAAACATACATTTTTATTGCAACAAAGCATGTTCTAGGGAACCCTTCTGAAGGCATCATATCTACGTATGTGCACTGCTTAATGCAAGTTACATGTGCACTACAATGGTAGTGCATTTGTCCATAATAATGTGTACATTAATTTTTTAACATTAACACATTTTTATTTATTTTTTAAGTAAAAAGAGAGAGTGGATCCTTCATATTATATCATAACAAAATATACAGTTGTCCTTGGGCTGCCAATTGTTCTGACAAAAAGTGGAAACCGAAACAGTTGGAATCCCTGGATGACTATTGTCAAAAAAGATGGACTGCCATCTGCCCTGCCCAGAGGAAACCAGGACAAGTGGGGGTCCATAGTCTACAGGATAGTCCATGACAACTAAAACTAAAATTAATCTAAACTTAAAAGAGAAGTTAATAGACATAACCCCCAACCAGAGTTGGGAAATTAACCAAAACCAGGAGGCGGATCTAGTCACGTTGTTACCCATTGAGGTCATCATTTTTGGGGTTGTCACTAAGCATCTCGTTCCAAGTTGGCAAGGCATAGAATCTTGCACACATCAGACACTTTTTCTTTCCTGGCGTGTCCGAGAAGGCTTCATAGAGCATTTCCATGTGTTCACTGATGAGGGAACTACGGTAGGCTTGGTATGCCATTTTTCATCACAAAACAAGCGCCAAATTGAGCTGGTCCGGATGGAAGAAGGAAGAGGGACACACCACTGATATGAGGGTGTTGGAATAGGAGGTGGCACGAGGACTCTGCCACACTCCTTCACTGTGTTCCCATCCAATGCGTCCTCCTGTTGTCCATTCCCCGCTGCAGCCCACGTTCCCTCCATCATGTCCTCTAGGTGTCTCGTTGTCTTGCTTTGCTCCCCACCCCCGCCTTCTGCTCCAGTCCCTATGCTCCCTGGTGCATGTTTTGAGATTGTGGGTGGAGCAAGATCCGCCGAGAGTAAGTCATTCTGGGCCATTTGGAGGTACTCGTCTAATATTTCCTCCTCAATGTAACAAACAGGGAATCCCTCCATAGGTGAATCCATTTTTTTTATCCCTGCATCATCCTGGATATCATTCCCAGGGAAGGTAATTGGAGGCTCAGGTCTCGTGAAGGGAAAATTCTCTGGAGGGAGCTGAAGTGCCTCTTCCAGGATGACCTCCTCTACCAAAATAGCTAGAGGATCCTAGGCCATTATGTCTCTATCATCACTGCGAGCAAGTGGAGCTTTTTGGGTAGGAGCAATTGAAAGTGTCTGCTCTAGTTTTTGCAATTGTTTCTGCCTTACATCCAGAGCGTACAAGGCTAGGCCATGATGCAGCTTTCCCCTGTCCCTGGGCATCGTGAAGATGAAGCTAATGTCTAATTCCTAGTGGATGCAACTGAGATCACTCCCAAGCTCCAGAATGTTGGCCTGGTGCGAGCCAAAAACAGAATGAGGAGAGATGATGTAGATGGAGAGGTAGATAAAAATCGGAGGGTGCGATGGGACGACCTCCATAACTACCTCCCAAGCTTTGAATTCAATGGTCGTCAGACTGTTCATGCGAGTGAAGGGTGTCATAGCTGTGGGCTTGCAGTAATGGCTGTCTCCCATTCTTAATGTTGAGGGGATGGGATCCGACCACCCTTATTTATGGCTTGGCCAAGCCCTGTGGGACGTGGCACATAGGTGCGATGTGTCACCCCATTCATGGTTTTTAAAATTAACACATTGCATGAAATTTTTTGATGCATTTATTTCAATGTGGATGGTGGTGCATTAGTGAATGACTTAGTTCATTTAGCCCATCTTTTTTAACATCCTTTATTATCCATGGATTTTCTCAATTTTATATACCTCCCTTCACTTCATTGAGTGATTCACTATGAAGCACTACTTGGCCACTCAAGACCTCTCTACTCCAAATGGAATGCTACACTCTTCCATTGGTACATGTGCCTTGCTTCCACTACACATTCTAATAATAGAGGCAACTTTCTTTCCACGAGTATTATAGACAAAAGTTCTTCAATCATATATAGAAATTCCTTCTTCCTACATTCCTCTGCTTGCACATACAAATGACTCATCCACTCCATGAGTCACACCTCATCTCATGAGATCCTTTTTCCTTCTCTTGCAACAAGCTTTGTAGTCTTCACTACATTTCTACCTTAAAGACTATGTAGTCTTCCTTAACTCCTTGTGCATGGAAATGACATTCCTCACATGTTGACTTCATGCTTTATGTGATAAACTTTTTTTATTTTACTTTGCAAGCCATTCAGACTCTGTAGCAATTAAATATTATTTTTTCTCTTCTCTTCCTTAGTCCTTTGCTAGTGTTCCATCACTTTTTCTACATCTTTGCACTTCCCTTTGCATCTCTTTGATGTTTCATCCAAATGTACAATCTTTGACCTACATCCCTATCCAATGGAACCTAGGATTAATATAGAACAAACCCACACAATCCTAATTTGTGGAATCTTATCCTCTTTTCACAAATCCCTTCATACAACATTCTTTGTTGGACTGCTTATGTTCTTATTAACAATGCCCTATTAATAGGCTCAACCCCTTTTTACTTTTTCAAGTTATTGCACTTCAAATTTTCCTCTATACTCATGCATAGAAACTATCATGAGTTTCAATATTCTTCCTTAACTATAAATCACCTCTAGCACTCACCTCTATCATCTAGGAAATTTTCTCCAAATTTGGACATTATTTGGAGCAATCTTCACATTGAGTAGTTACATGGTTCATGGAATCCAATTCCCCTTTTTTTCTACAAAATTATGGAGAAATTTGATTGTCTCTAGAGAATCTATAACTTCTTTCATGTTTTCCTCTCGATTACCTTTTGAATGACCATAATCATTCTTTAATATAATTAATTAGACAAAATTTATGGCTTCCTAAGATTCCCATTCGGCTCAATGGTGTCCTTCAAGTCCATCATAAACCTCCCTTTTGACTCCTTTCGAATTATTTCGATCAAAACTAAATTCTTAGTAGATATCAACATTCCCTTGTCCAAAATATTTACAATTAATACTTTATCGTTCGATTCTTAGAAATAAGAAGGAAGTTATAATCAATTGAATATTTCCAATTTATCCCTTTTGTGCAACCTTCTCCCTGGTGCAAATAATCTCAAACACTTAATTGTTTCCACTTACAGAGGTAAATATATCAAAAAACAAGAAAACATTTCTAAACGACATGGATAATATTACCAACATTGAACTCACATCAACTCTTAGATTATCAAACTGATGCTCTAGTCAAAATTTGTAGCCATCTAGAAATGACAACTTTGCCCCTTTTCACTTTTTGTTGGCTAAGCGATTTTGTCCCTATTCATGCATCCCTACACAAAATCCTTTGGGATTTTGATAGAATATCATTTGTGTATGTTCTTGACTGCATTTTTAACTATCTGTCAAATATCCACCTTCATCTGGAAGCTAAGATGATAGTTACAACCTACAAAAGTTTTAACTATTTTACATTTTTATCCCTGTATGCTACACGTGTCTTCTTTCTATTACTATACATTTGTATTTACCTTGATTTCAAATATGGTTCCATGGATAAATTTTCTGATTCATAATATTTCCATAAAACTTTCTTGATCCCCAAACAAACTTATGAGAAAAGATTCATTCCCTTTGGAAGTAAAGTAGTGCTGAAATTTTACCATGAACTGTTTCAATTGTAACTTTCTCAATTGAACTCTCTTTTGCATCTGGGATATCTCATTGGAAACCTCTCTTTGATTTCCTTTATTTAAACTGTGGAATCCCTATGTGGTGCCTTTGGGACTTACAATTTTTAATATTAGAAGTCCTAAAAATGTTATTTAGGGCCTCAAAATAACATTGCAAGTTGAAGACATTTGAAAACTAGAAACTTCATAGAAAAATTCACTATTTTACTTTTATAGCATTCTTTTAATCCACACCATTGAGCTCAAAATCGAGATAAATATGGACCGATGATTTCCCAACACTACATCGATGATCGAAGATCAATTATTTCCTTAGGTAATCTAAACTTCCTCACTAATATCTTTGAACCTTGATCATTGAACATCGGTCGTTTCTCTTAGAAAACAATTTTTTTCTCATTCATCACGTCGAACCCTGATCATTGGTGATTTTCCATCGTCGATTTTTATTAGAAACCAACTTGTTTAAAAAATTTGTCGAACCCCGATGATCATTGATTAGCCATCGACCATTTATTTTGGAAACCCACTTGTTTACAAACTTCACCAAACCCTGATCATCGACAATCGACCATCTCTTTGTTGAAGTGGAAACTATGTTGCCATGGAATGACACATGGAAACTCACATGGAACTCTCACTAACATGGCATGAAACATGGATGATGGTGTGGAATGACACATGGATGTTGACATGGCACGAGACTTCATTATCCTATTTCCTTCATCGACAATCAATAACTTCTCTTGGTTGAACTAAATACTTCACCAATTCTACCGACCCCCAAACATCGTCCATTAGTGATCGATAGTTTCTCTTGGTATATTGGAACACTTTTATAATTTCACTAACCCTCGATCACGAGTTATCAATATTTTACATTGTAAAACTAAAAATATTCACAAATATTACCGTTCTGACCATTGGCCATTGATGAATTCTTTGGCGAACTCCAACACATAAAATTTTTAGATCAAATCCCAGATGAATCTGGTTCATTGATATTCCATTCAGAATGATCTTGATTGCTTATCTTCTCTAACTTCCAAATGGACAGAAATGAAACTAAACTATCGATATGCATCATTTTCCCAATTATCGAAAATAAATCTGAGTTGTCATCTTGATCCAATTTCCAAACTACTGAAAATGAATCTCAACCATCGACTTTATCCACTTTCCAAATTGTGAAAAATGAATATCGACCATGAATTTGATCCACTTTCCAAACTACCAAAAATAAATCTCCACCGTTGATTTAATCCACTTTCCAAATTGTTGAAAATGAATCTCTACCGTAGATTTGATCCACTTCACAAACTGTCGAAAATGAATCTGATCTGCTAGATCTTTTCAAACTACGAAAAACCTTATAACCTTTTAAATCAATTTACAATGGATCGAGGCCATTGATCTCGAAATCAAATATGATCTCGGTTGTCGATCCATCAAAACTCCCACAACTCTACGAAAACCATTAAAACATGAATCTCGACCTTCTATGTTGAATTTTAACTCTTCACCTCCAAATACTGACGCCTTTGATCACCTCTTAGAGACCTCTAAGGCATTTAAAACTCAAATTTTGTCACTAATTTGGGAATTTCTCTCTAATTTTATCATTTTTTCCCCAAATTCGTCATAGATCAAAATATGTAACAATGAATTTGCCCAAATTCTCATTGGGTCTTGTCCCATAGGGGTCAATTTTTAGAACTAGAAGCTTTGATACAATAATGTAACTTACCCAAGCCCAACCGAGGAAAATTACATGCGGAAAAACACATTAAAATCAACATTTTTTGCTAATTAATTTCCTATAGATTACTAGGTATAGATCACACACAAATTTAACCATTTGACTGGTACCATAATTCTAAATTCATCTAACAACATATATTAAAAAAGAGAATGCATCTAGTAAGCATGCAACAAACACACAACATTCATATGAATGATTTGAAAAACTATCATCATGAAAACAATAGAAAACTCATGTGTTAATAGATAACCAACTCACTTTGTATTTTTTAATAGATAATTTTTTTTTAAGTTTTGCAAAGAAAATGCATATCGATGAAAAATAAGAGATGGGTGTCGGTGTATTGGCATCCAAAACTTTATCGATGTCAATACAAAAAAGGACTTCAACCACAATTTTCTAAGTGCTAAGTGTGTCTATGTATCGACAATGAAAAGGTAAACTCATTGATATTGGTTGTATTGGTGAGGGAAACTTTTCCTCTGCCAATATAGACTAGTTTGGTGAGTTTAAAAACTTAGAAAAAACTTAGGAACAAGTTTGGAAATGCTCAATCAAGGATCTTACGGGAAAATTCACTTCCATGACAAGATAAAAGAGTCTTGAGACATGAAAAGGAGGGTCCCCATTTCTTGGGAAAAATTAACTCTTTGAGAAAATGAGACAAGAAAAAGGGAATTTGTTGGTGTTGGAACAACAATTGGTGACACACTGGGCGAAGCCATGAATCTCTACATAAAAATCCCATAAAACACAACTTGATAAACAAAAACATTTTCCATGCATAACCTAGAGGGAGAGTGAGCATGTTCTAGAGATTTCAATATATAGCGTGATGAGACAAATTTGAATAAGGGAGGAAAGAGATTATGGCCTTGCCCAGAGCTGATTAGTCACAACAATATCCTTTAAAATTTGGATCATCTTGGGGAGGTAAGTGAGGTACAGCAAGGTAATGATGCATCAGGAATGTTGAGAATGCAATTTGATTTCTCATTTCTCTAGTGTTGCTCCACTGTCAGCAAGCGTCGATAGCCTTGACAGAGTCACCCCAATGGCACAAGACTTTCTCCATTTCTATCAAGAATCAATAGCCTTGACTGAGATACTTGTATGTCCTACATGAGCTGGAATGTCTTTCCCTAATTGTTTACCTTTATAAAATAATTTTCTCTTAATTTTTAGAGAGAGGTGGATGGGGGACTCTACTTTTCCTTTAAAGGCATGTGGGATGACACCTGTGAAAGTGAGAAGTGTCATCCTAATTATAGATAATCTATATTCTTGGGTAGTATTCCTTGGGTTCTACATATACCTCTCAAAAGTTAGCCTTAGTTTGTTAATTCCACACAAGCACTAAGCCTTCTCTAGGGTATGACCAATAGCTCAATATCACAACAATTTGAGAATGTAAGACTCATTTATTAATAAACTATGTTACTATACTGAATATGACCTAGAGTCATGCACAATAATGATTTGGAAAACACATAGAGTTGTGTCTAGAAGAAAAGTTCATATTTTTAGGATTTTGGTACCAATGTGCCATATTCATGACTAGTATTCAGATTCACTACACAAAAATTTCTTGGAAATATTAGGAAACAATATTGAGAGAGAGAGAGAGAGAGAGATAACCAAAAATATCAAAATCATAAAAAATGAAAAGCAGGAGGGAGGAGTAAACATGCAAAACCAAAAGAAAAAGTGAATAAAAAAAATTGAAAAGATGAGGGACTGATTCATTTATTTATGTACAAGAGAGCTTCCTTGAAAGGTAGTTGATGTAGCGATTGAGAATCTGGTCATTAACAAGGACGAGATCCACATCCCCTTCAAGGTTTTGCAATCTATATGTTCCTAAGCCAATCGTTTCCTTAATTTTGAAAGGTCTCAACCATAGTTGTTCAAATTTAGAGTGTTTCCCTTTGTTCACGTGTGGCTTGTCTCATTTGAGAGCCAAGTTGCCCACATGAAAATCATTTTCACCAATATATTTCTTATCAAAAAATCATTTTATGGTCTTCTAGTGAGCCTTAATTTTGTTTTTGGCTTTGGCTCGGTCTTCTTCTAGTTTTGCGAAGGTGTTTATTCATTTTTGGATGGCGAGAGATTCCCTCCCGCATGACTGTTGAGTGAGTTGAAGAGAAGGAAGATAGATATTTTGGGGGGGAATGGATTCCTTCATCTAAACAAGAAAGCATGGGGAGGTCCCTATAGATGTTTTTGGAGTTACCCGATATGCACAAAGAACATTGGGTAGAGCATTGTGCAAATTTCTGTGTTGATATACTACAACTTGCTTCATGATACAAATTAGGCTCTTATTGGTAGATTAATCTTATCCATTTCCTTAGGGTTAATAGTTAGCTACATATTTCAGAATAATTTCCTTTTCTAAAGAAAAGTCAGTTAATTTCAATGAAAAGAAATAAGTAGCATTATCAAACCCAAGGGTAGTAGGTAATCCAAACCTGGTAATAATGTGTTGTTCCAAAAAATTAATCACCTCTTCTTCATTTACCTTAGTCAAAGGTACGACTTCCATCCAATATGTAAAATAATTAGTGTTTGTGAGAATATACTTGTGTTGTATGGATGAATGAGTGTTGATCTCACTAATGATATCTAGACCCCATTGTTCCAATGGTTCTTTGACAATAACAGGTTGAAGTGGAACAACATAACTATTTTTTCTTTCAACTGATTTATGGAAAATTTCACAGTTGTGGAAGTAAGTGTGAGCATATTTAAACAATGTGGTCCAATAGTATGTATCCCTCATGATATTGTGATCTACAATTTTTGTTGCGAAATTTCCTCCAGTTGTTCCATTGTGAAGTTCCTTGAGGAATTTGTCGCCATCTTTTTATTCCAGGAATTTGTGGAGAACTCCATCATAGTTCCTTATGAAAAGGATACCATGGACTAACTAGTATTGCGCAAATTTTAATATCAGATCTCTTTTATGCTTAACATTGAGGTGTTTTGGATGAGTTCCATGCTAAAGATATTGCTTGAGGTCATTATACCATGAATTGTCTAGTATTGGTAAATAAGGATGTTGTTGTGTGTACGTTATTGGTTCTTCTTACTAGCCTTCTTCCTTCTGATCTTTGGAATCCATGGCCTTAGTTTCTAGCTTGAAAAATCCTTAATCTTTGACTATAGTTGTTATCTTAAATTCTAGGTTTGCAAAGTAGTCATCTAGTTTCCTTGTCTTTGACTCAACTCCTTTTGTACAAACATAGATCTTACTGTTGGGTGAGGGATGATCACCTTGGTATGATTCTTTAGTATGTAAGGCCTGGATTGTTCGATGGCTTTGTGAACAAAAAAATATTGCTTGTCCACCAATGGATAGTTCAGTTCATCATCTTGAAGACCCATGCTAATGAATCTTATGGGTCATTCATTCCCTTGTTGATCCTTTTGGGTGGGAACTACTACAAGAGAATGATATGAAGAAAATTTGTAGAAAAAAAACTCTTTGGAAAAGTATGGGCTTTGAAGTGCAGGGGACACCTGTAATGAACCTCAAATTTATTATAAAAAAATAAGTCTTTGGTACATTATTTACTAATTATCTTCGTTTAATCAACTCGTATGATGGGTACTTACATTTTCTTTTTGGCTTGGAGTAACCCTTTGCCATACTAACTTAACACTTAAGAGAGGTTCCATCGAATACAAATAATTTTCCTAACTCATATATATTACTATATAAATATTATTACATTACATGTATCCACCCATACACTAGGTTATTTGAATTTCAGTTCCCTTATTTAAGAGAATCGGGCTATTTGGACTTGGCACATCAGTTTATAACCCTAAGATTAAATGCTTGTACTCCTACCTAGTTGTGTCGACATCAGAATTCAAATCCTAAATGTAATACATACGAGGAATGAGATTAAGGATATTAATGGTGATTTATGAGTGGTTTCAATGTGTTTTATTTGATGGCTTCATTTTAGTTATGATACAATTCGTCTCCACCATAACGAATTGAGCCCTGACCAATTCCGGATCAATTTCTGTGTAACTAAACTAACTAACCCTCCTCGTCCTATTGGGGTAATGGAAGGATAACTTCAACGACAAAATTTTAGTAATCGATTAGTTTCACTGGACAGTCATGGTTTTACTATTGTTAACTTCATATGTTCATCATTAAGGGAGGTGGATGTACCTATTAGGAGGAGTTAAGGCTCTATCCTAAAATTAATTAGGGTCCTACTAAACATCAGTCCTGATGACTCTTCCTCGTGTTCTTCCCAATCCTGATGCACCAACTTTTCCCTAGCGCATGGATTGTACCTCCCGTGCTGTAAACAGTGGTACTTGTCCCTCTTAGGTTTTGGCGGTCTCTTTTCTTCCCTTGTGACTCTGAAGGAGAGCATTTTTTATTATGCATTCTTCCACAGGGAAAGGCTACCACCTTTGCAGCCAACCTTGGTGAAGCCGACGACAACATCTGACTACCTAGTAATTTTTCTAAGGGAACTGTCGTATCTCAAGTTTGAAACCAGAGAGTTCACAGTTTGTGTAAAGGCTCCAGGAGAAAAATAGGGTCAAGACAGATTCTTAACATCTCTATTTCTCCTCTGTGACTGATGCAAAATATTTGTAGTAAGGTGGTGGTTTACAGGGGGGTTTATCCCTTACTAAGTTAGGGTACTTTTCACGAGAACTTATATTGACTTTGTATATGATGTCATTCCTTATGTTCTTCATTTTCTGTTCGTAACAGGTTTTTAATAAAATATTTATCTCTTGAATTCGCAATGCTATTTTATTTTTCAAGGTAATTATTAAATTTCGTATACATCGGATTCACTGTATTAATGGTGGGACTCTGCCTATTGCGAGGGTACCCACCAGAAGTTCCAGGAACCATTCTCCCCTCGGCCAGGGTCGATTATAAGACAAGGCACGACAACTGGAGGGCGCGGTGTTTTGGCCCCTAAGTTAAGTATTCCAGCATAGCTGTGGTTATCAATTTACCCTTTCGGTTTTATAATTGAATGTTCTACTCTGTACTTTACTAATGTTTGCTGTGATGGCCGAATGTAGGTATGCCCACTTCATGGCGCATGTACCGACCTCTACTCATTATGAAAAAGGTACCCAGGTTCCAAAATGTGGCTCTCAACTTGTTTCTTAATTCAAAGCTTGGAGGTCATGATTCTGTTTGTAGCTTTCTGTTGTTAAAAGTAACATTACTCATGCTCCGATTTTCTATGCCGGATATCTGAGGGTTAAAACCCATTTGTCGAGCATGAATTAGGAAAACGACTAACATTTCAATACTAGAATTGGCGAAAACAACTCTAAGTTTACTGTTGGGGAAACTCTTAAATATGTTAAGCTTCGTATTGGAGGGATATTATTTTTCTATTTGGAAATAACTTATCCTTGACATTTTGTAGATTACTTCTGTAATTTAATGTATTTGAAAATCTTTTAATCAATTACAATAGCCATCATTACTTGACTTTGTTAATGTCTATATGATTAGTCTCTTGTTAACGCAATTCATATTTGGAATTT
This sequence comes from Picea sitchensis, assembly GCA_010110895.2. Classification (NCBI taxonomy): domain Eukaryota; kingdom Viridiplantae; phylum Streptophyta; class Pinopsida; order Pinales; family Pinaceae; genus Picea; species Picea sitchensis. The sequence continues at coordinate 19,557 of SNQJ01S0094769.1, read as the reverse complement.
ACCCCAAAGGGGATCGTTCAGAGGCGGGGTTTTGCATCCCAAATCTCTGTGTTTGTAGATTCTTGTCTTTCGATCGATTGCATCTTTAGAATCGATTACATTTACTCTAAAATTTCTTAAAAGAGATTTCTATAAAATGTGAAGCAAATTTAAAGGATATCCTAAATCTTACAACTGTTTGTCCGAGGTATGGTAATGCTACGACTGTAAAATTATTTGTTTCTCTCTGCACACAGCATATATAAGATGCATCATACATTGTTAATATATTAGCGAAATCATTTATTCTCTTTCCTGTAGTATGATCCTAGCATGTATATCCGTTCGTTTGGTATAACAGTTCATGATTATATCATTATGTTTAGGGTAGCCTTGATCCTTTGATTATGTTCATTCCCATATGCTTCATTATTCTGGTTCTATCTAAATTCAACTATATAAGTGATTATGTTTAGGAATTAAAATTGCAGAATGAAATATATATATGCTTGTAATATATTTGTTCGTTCATTGATACATATTCGATTCTACTTGAAGTTTTCATTTCATGAAACATTTCCATAATTAAATCCTACAGTATATTTTCTGAATTCTATGAGGATATCATATATTTTATATTTACGTATAGGTTCTAAATCCATAGTAGAGGTTACTTAGGGTATGATTCCAGAATTGATATGTAACTATTCGATAGTTAAGTGGACTATATATTTCATGAAGTTGAACAACCTTTGTCTAGGTTATTGCATGCATACCAAATTTAAGGATTTCACTATATCAATAACCAATTCAGCCCACAGAGGCAAAAATATTGAAATTTAGATACAGAAAAAGACTTACAACAATTATACGATCATTAAAACATATACTAGAAACCATTCCAATTCAACTATAACATGTACAGTACATCCAATATAAAATCATTCAGATAGATAAGGATTAGAGTAGCATATCTGAACTAAACTAGTGGGAAGACAAAGGGAACAACCACGTTCCTCCCAACCGTAGAACCGAGCAGTCACGATCACTTGTATGATTCTCCCCCTAGCCTGACCATGAGTCCATAAGGGCGAACTTGGAAATCCCTCTTCAACACTGTCCTTCAATTCAGTAACTCCCTCTTGCCTCACACTCATTCAGTGTTCATAACATCAAGTGGAAAAAAAAAGAATCAATAGTCTCTTTCCCAACATACTTGGCAGTGTCCTGCCTCCTCACATATGCTTATTTACTAATTGCCTAGGTCCTTTTTCCCTCCCCTGGGAATTTTCATAGCCTTCTAAATCCCTGATTTTCAGGGGCTGCCAATGGCCAAATCACTTATTTTCCACTTGTAAAAATCATCCTAGGGGTAGTTCCAACATGTTCCCCACTCATGGAGTCATGGTCAACTACTTTTAACATGGTTGTTCCATTTGTCCTCCTGCAATCAATATAAAATATTCTATTTTTATATAAGTGTCATTGTCAAATAGTTAGTTGGGTCAAATCAGATCTCTATCCAACATTCATAATAATTTTTTAAAAATAACAAATTTGAAATTTGGAATTGCCATAAATGGCAAAATTTTCCAAATTCGAATTTACTAAAAACAGAATAAAATTTCCAGCAATTTAAATTTTCAAAAAAATATTTTATTTTGGGTGATGTCACATCCTTTCCCCCTTCAATAAAACACTGTCCTCAGTGTTCGTTTCTTTCTTGGAATAAGATTGGATGAGATTTCTGCAAATCTCCCTCCAATTCCCAAGTGGCCTCCTCAGGACCAAAGTGCTTCCATTGCACCTTTACCTGAGCGACGACTCTGTTCTGAAGTGCCATTTATCTCCGGTCCATAATGCGTAGGGGTTCCACCTAGAATTCGCCTTCGGGTTCCATCTATACCAATTTCCAATCAATCATATGAGTAGGGTCGTGAACATACTTTTTCAACAAAGAAACATGAAATACATTATGAATTCCTAGATTGGTTGGAAGTGCAAGTTGATATGCTACAGGTCCAATTCGAGTTAGTATCTCGAAGGGGCCACAAAACCTGGGTTCCATCTTGGCACAGTTTCCTAACTTCAATGATCTTTTTCAGGATTTGACCTTCAAGTACACATGGTCTCTTGCTTGAAACTCTAAGTGTCTTCTTTTCTGATCGGCATAGCTCTTCTTCCTATCATGTTCTTCCTTCAAGTTCTGTTGTACCTTTCTTACCATGTTCTCCATTTCTTGGAGCATCTATGGTCCAACCATGAGTCTATCAGCTGGGTTATCCTAGCTAATTGGAGTCGTACACTTTCTGTCATACAGTACTTTGAAAGGGCTCAACTTTGCTGAAGTTTGGTACCCATTGTTATATGCAAATTATACCAAATGTATATAGTCCTCCCACTTATCCGTACATGTGGAGCATATCCTCTATGATTTGGTTTGTCCTTTCGGTTTTCCCATCCGTTTGTGGATGATAACTCGTACTGAAATTCACATTGGTATTTAGCCCTGCAAACAATTCCTTCCAAAAGGAGGATGTGAATTTTACGTCTCTATCTGAAATCACGATTTTAGGAATACCATGCAGTCTAAAAATTTCTTTCATGAATATTTCAACAATGTTTATAGATTTAAAAGTAGACTTTACAAGAATAAAGTGTGCAGACTTACTGAGTTTATCGATTACAACCATGATACAATCATTATGTTTCTGATTTTTAGGCAATCCTGTTATAAAGTCTAGTGATATGGTCTCCCATTTCCATTCTGCTACTGGTAATGGTTGTAATAGTCTGGCTGGATGTTGATGCTCGACCTTAACCTACTAACAATCTTGGCACCTAGCCAAGTATTATGTTGTTTCACCCTTAATATTAGGCCAATAAAATAGTTTCGTAAGTGTTATTATCATTTTCTGGTAACCTAGGTGGTCGGAATACAGTTTCTTATGCACTTTGTCCAAGACTATTAATTTTAACTTTGTTGAATCTGGTATGTAAGGTCTGTTTTTAAATCGTAGTAGTCCCTCCTTGTCGATACTTAGATCTGGTTTATCTGATTCACGGTACTGTTCGGTAATTCTACCATTATTTTAGTATATTTTTCATCATTAATACCTGTCGTCCTTATTCTTTGTTCCAGATCACTTTCTGTCCTTTTGATATTCATCTCAAATAACCCATGGACTCTTCTTCTTAAAGTGTTTTCTACTTTATTTTCCTTGCCCTTGATATGTCTGACCTCGAAGTCGAATTATCTCAAGAAGGCTAACCACCTTGCTTGTCTTGCATTAAGATCTGGTTGGTTAAACATATATTTCACCCCTCTATTATCCGTTAATAGTAGGAATTTTCTGCCCATTATGTAGTGTCGCCACATTTTTAAGGTTTGTATTACTGCTACTAATTCTAAGTCATGAGTGACATAATTTCACTCGTGTTCCTTTAATTTCCAGGACTCATAACAAATAACGTGTCCTTCATGATTTAGGACACCACCTAGTCCTTCTTTACTTGCATCCACACATACCGTGAAGTCTTTATCAGGGTCTGCTACCTTCAATATGGGTGCAGTTGTCAATAATCCCTTCAGTTTGTTAAAACTGTCTTGGCACTTCTCTGACAAGTTAAACTTGGTTCCTTTCTTTTGTAATGATGTGATAGGGTAGTCTATCTTGGAAAACCCTTCTATAAACCTATGGTAATATCCGGTGATTCCCATGAATGACCATATATCCACTACATATTTAGGTACCAGCCATTCCATAATGGATTTTGTCTTTTCCGGGTCTACGACAATGCCCTCTACTGAAATTACATGTCCAGGATATTGTATTTCTTTTTGATAGAAGTCACACTTGTCGAATTTGGCATACAATTTGTGCTTCCTCAACATTTGTATAACTATCCTTAAGTGTTCATCATGTTCCTCTTCCGTTTTTGAATAGAACAAGATATTGTCGATAAATACTACCACGAACTTGTCCAGGTACTGACTGAAAATACTGTTCATTAGGCACATAAATGTGGCTAGGGCGTTAGTGAGTCTGAAAGGTATGACTACGAACTTGTAGTGTCCATATCTTGTCTGAAAAAATGTTTTGTTTATGTCCTCGTCTTTTATCCGAACTTGATGATAACCGGATCGTAAATCCAATTTTGAAAAGATCTTGGCCCCTCCTACTTGATTGAACAGATCATTTATCCTTGGTAAGGGGTATTTATTCTTAATAGTCATTTTGTTTTGTTGTCTATAATTGAAACATAGTCTTAGAGTACCGTATTTCTTTTTCACAAAGAGAACTGGTGCCCCCCAAGATGAGACACTCGGTCTGATATACTCTTTGTCCAACAATTCTTGTAATTGTATTTTCAATTTTGTCAGTTTTGGTAGACTCATTCGGTAAGGCGCTTTTGAGATAGGGGCTGAACCAGATAGTAGATATATGGAGAAGTCTATTTCCCGAACTCAAAATCCGAAATAAAGTCAATTTCTTTTCTTTTAGTACCTGTCGCTAGTTCCACAAGCCATGGTTTTGAGTGCTTCAATTTCTTAAGTTTGTTTGACTCTGCCACATTAGGTGTAATATAACTTAACGTAGCTCTAGGGTCAATTAAAACATTGATGTGGTCAGCTTGTCGACCATCTATGGCTGCATTTATCCACTGTAGGCTTCTGCCCACATCTCCCACTGTCGAGGCTTCTTGCAGATTATGAACAACAATTTTGTTTGTTGAACTCAAACGTGGGAAGTTCCTCCTGAGATGAGGCTCTCCACATTCCCAACACTTTAATGGCTCGTGGGAGCTGTCCCCAAACTTCTTCATTCCCAGGTTTATCGGTTTACCATTGCCTTGCGTATTCGGATGATTGGAGTGAAAATCCTTTCTCGGAAAGCTCTTTGTTGTATTCTAATAAGGAGTTGGTTGGTACCCCTTCTTCCACTGGTTCATTCGATCTTGTTTCTTATCCTTCCAAGCCTTGGGAAACCCTGCCCGCTATTTATACTGGTCATAGCACATTCACGATTTCCTGAATACTTCGCTCAAGGATTTGGGGTTGTCAAACTCAATTCTGTCCTTGTAGGATTGTGGTAGACAACTTAGAAATTGTTGAATTTTTACTTTATCCTCCCAGATGTACGGTATGAACCTTAGTAGTTCCTGAAATTTATTTATAAGGTCCTCCATCGTCATTTGTCCGAGTCGTAACTCGTAAAATTCTTTTGTCTTCCTTTCATAATAATTTTCATGAAGGTATTGTTTCTTGAAATACTTCTTAAAGTCAGACCATTCCAATTGTTTCTCCTTTAGGCCCTTGGGTAATTTCATATCTTGCCACCAAATAATGGCCTTCCCTTTTAGATTGTAGATGGCCATCCTGACCTTCATCTTGCTGGAATAGTTGTAGATTTTTAAGTACTTTTTGATGTCCAACAACCATGCCTCGGCTTCTTCTCTTGTCCTGGATTCTCCATCAAAGATAACGGGTTTAATATTTTTAAATTCTCCTTCAAGGTGGTCTACTTGTTTTCTTTTTCTGTCCACTTTAGTTCCATCTTCAGCTGGAGGTGTTCCTTCAGATGAACTGTCTCCTTTTTCTGTTTTTGGCCCTGAGTTCTTGAAGGCTCTCTTGCTGACTTCTTCGTCGTTATTATTGTCTTTTGGGATTTTCTTGGTCACTATACTGTGTAGTAGGACTTCGTATATCTCTTGTTGTTCTTCCTATGCCTTCTTCAATTTTTCATTGTCGGCTTTAAAGATCTGTAGTTCAACAATCAAGTTCCTCATTGTTTCCAACACTTCTGTGGGTGAGCTTCCATCATTGTTCTACCTTGTATCTCCAATAGGTCTTTGTTGTGGCTTTTCTTCCATCCTGTTTTCTGCATTGTCCTGAGCTGCCACACTTAATCACCAAAACAGAAAAAGTTTTATGTTTGTAACTGAACGATTTATTAGTTTTTATTTAAAACAAAATATATACTAAGAACTACAGTGGTCCTGTTCAGGCCCAGTGTTGTAACTTTTTCTCTGATACCATATGTAATGAACCTCAAATTTATCATAAAAAAAAAAATCTTTGGTACATTATTTACTAATTATCTTCGTTTAATCAACTCGTATGATGGGTACTTACATTTTATTTTTGGCTTGGAGTAACCCTTCGCCATACTAACTTAACACTTAAGAGAGGTTCCATCGAATACAAGTATTTTTCCTAACACATATATATTACTATATAGATATTATTACATTACACGTATCCACCCATAGACTAGGATTTGAATTTTAGTTCCCTTATTTAAGAGAATCGGGCTATTTGGACTTGGCGCATAAGTTTATAACCCTGAGATTCAATGCTTGTACTCCTACCTAGTTGTGTCGACATTTGAATTCAAATCCTAAATGTAATACGTACTAGGAATGGGCTTAAGGATATTAATGGTGATTTATGAGTGGTTTCAATGTGTTTTCTTTGATGGCTTCATTTTAGTTATGATACAATTCGTCTCCACCATAACGAATTGAACCCTGACCAATTTCGCATCAATTTATGTGTAACTAAACTAACTAACCCTCCTCGTTCTGTTGGGGTAACGGAAGGAAAACTTCAATGACAAAATTTTAGCGACCGATTAGTTTCACTGGACAGTCAAGGTTTTACTGTTGTTATCTTCGTATCTTCAACATTAAGGGAGGTAGATGTACCTGTCAGGAGGAGTTAAGGCTCTGTCTTGAAATTAATTAGGGTCCTACTAAACATTAGTCCCGATGACTCTTCCTCCTATTCTTCCCAATCTTGATGCACCAACTTTGCCCTAGCGCATGGATTGTACCTCTTGTGCTATAAAGAGTGGTACTCGTCCCTCTTAGGTTTTGGCAGTCTCTTTTCTTCCCTTGTGACTCCGAAGGAGAGGGTTCTGTATTATGCATTCTTCCACAGGGAAAGGCTACCGCCTCTACGACCAACCTTGGTGAAGTCAACGACAACATCCAACTACCTCGTAAGTTTTCTAAGGGATCTGTCTTGTCTCAAGTTCAAAACTAGAGAGTTCACTCTTTGGATTATACAGAGAAAAACCTTTACTTCATGTAGTTAGGTTCAGAGTCTACGTGTTTCTCCTTTTTTATTCTAATATCGACTGAAGAAGAAGCTGTATCCGAGAGTCACTACTCTTTACCTCTGTGAACCTAAAGCCCTACTTTGTGTCCATTGTTTGTGTCTCATGGGATTCTTCTGGTTCATTTATTTTGTTTTACCCTGTGACTAGTAAATTTTTTTGGGAGTCACTTAGTGTAGCACAAAAGGGTTTGTTATTACATCATGTAAAGGCTCTAGGAGAAAAATAGGGTCAAGCCGGATTCTTAACGTCTATGTTTCTCCTCTGTGACTGATGCATAATATTTGTAGTAAGGTGGTGGTTTACCGGGGGGTTTATCCCTTACTAAGTTAGGGTACTTTTCACGAGAACTTATATTGACTTTTTGTATGATGTTGTTCCTTATGTTCTTCCTTTTCTATTCGTAACGGGTTTTTAATAAAAGATTTATCTCTTGAATTCACAATGCTATTTTATTTTTCAAAGTAATTATTAAATTTTGTATACATGGGATTCACTGTATTAATGGTGGGACTCTGCCTATTGCGAGGGTACCCACCATAAGTTCCAGGAAACATTCTCCCCTTGACCATGGTCGATTACAAGACAAGGCATGGAAACTGGAGGGCACAGTGTTTCGACCCCTAAGTTAAGTATTCCGGCATAGCTGTGGTTATCAATTTACCCTTTCGATTCTATAATTTAAAGTTCTACTCTGTACTTTACTAATGTTTTTTGTGATGGCCGAATGCAGGTATGCCCAATTCACAGTGCATGTACTGGCCTCTGCTCATTATGACAAAGGTACTCAGGTTCCAAAGTGTGGCTCTCAACTTTCTTCTTAATTCAAGGCCTGGAGGTCATGATTATGTTCGTAGATTTCTGTTGTTAAAAGTAACATTACTCATGCTCTGATTTTTTGTGTTGGATCTCTGAGGGTTAAAACCCGTTTGTTTTTTTTGTTAAAGTTCCATTTAAGGAGATATATATACAGTCAAACATGAAGTAGGAAAATGACTGATATTCCAATACTAGAATTGGCGAAAACAACTCTAAGTTTACTGTTGGGGAAACTCTTAAATATGTTAAGCTTCGTATTGGAGGGATATTATTTTTCTATTTGGAAATAACTTACCCGCGGCGTTCTGTACATTACTTATGTAATTTAATGTTTTTAGAAATCTTTAAATCATTTACAATAGCCATCATTACTTGACTTTGTTAATGTCTGTATGATTAGTCTCTTGTTAACGCAATTTTTATTTGGAATTTACCCCAAAGGGGATTGTTCAGAGGCGGGGTCTTGCATCCCAAATCTCTGCGATTGTAGATTCTTGTCTTTCGATAGATTGCATCTTCATAATCGATTGCATTTACTCTGAAATTTCTTAAAAGAGCTTTCTGTAAAATGCAAAGCAAATTTAAAGGATATCCTAAATCTTACAACTGTTTGTCCGGGGTATGGTAATGCTACGGCCATAAAATTATTTGTTTCTCTCTACACACAGCATATATAATATGCATCATACGTTGTTAATATATCAACGAAATCATTTATTCGCTTTCCTGTAGTATGATCCTAGCATGTATATCCGCTCATTTGGTATAGCAGTTCATGATTATATTGTTAAGTTTAGGGTAGCCTTGATCTTTTGATTATGTTCATTCCCATATGCTTCATTATTCTGGTTCTATCCAAATTTGACTATATAAGTGATTCTGTTTAGGAATTAAAATTGTAGAATGAAATATATATATCCTTGTAATAGATATGTTCGTTCATTGATACATATTCGATTCTACTTAAAGTTTTCATTTCAGGAAACATTTCCATAATTAAATCCTACAGTCTATTTTCTGAATTCTATGAGGATATCATATATTTTATATTTACGTATAGGTTCTAAATCCATAGTAGAGGTTACTTAGGGGAGATTCCAGAATTGATATGTAACTATTCGATAGTTAAGTGGACTGTATATTTCATGAAGTCGAACAACCTTTGTCTAGGTTATTGCATGTGTACCAACTTTAAGTATTCCACTATATCAATAACCAATTCATCCAATAGAGGCAGAAATACTGAAATTTAGATACAGAAAAAGCCTTGCAACAATTATACAATCATTAAAACAGGTACTAGAAACCATTTTAGTTCGGTTATAACATGTACAATACATCCAATATAAAATCATTCAGACAGATAAGGATTAGAGTAGAATATCTGAACTAAACTCGCGGGAAGATAAAGGGAACAACCACATTCCTCCCAACCATAGAACCGAGTAGTCACGATCACTTACACGATTCACCCCCTAGCCTGGCCATGAGTCCATAAGGGTGAACTTGGAAATCCCTCTTCAACACTATCCTTCAGTTTAGTAACTCCCTCTTGCATCACACTCATTCAGTGTTCATAACAACAAGTGGAAAAAAAAAGCAATAGTCTCTTTCCCAGCATACTTGGCAACGTTCTGCCTCCTGACATATGCTTATTTATTAATTGCCTAGGTCCTTTTCCCCTCCCTTGGGAATTTTCGCAGCCTTCTAAATCACTAATTTTCAGGGGCTTCCAATGGCCAAATCACTGATTTTCCACTTGTAAAAATCAGCCTAGGGGTAGTTGGAACATGTTCCCCACTCATGGAGTCATGGTCAACTACTTTTAACATGGCTATTCCATTTGTCCTCCTGCAATCAATATAAAATATTTTGTTTTTATACAAGTGTCATTGTCAAATAGTTAGTTGGGTCAAATCAGATCTCTGCCCAACAGTCATAATAATTTATTACAAATAACAAATTCGAAATTCGGAATTGCCATAAATGGCGAAATTTTCCAAATTTGAATTTACTAAAAGCGGAATAAAATTTCTAGCAATTTAAATTTTCAAAAAAATATTTTATTTTGGGCGATGTCACACCACCACTATGGCATCTTTAAATTTCTTAAAATATTCCTTCTCAATAGATGTCCATTTGAACTACACATCCTTCTTAATAATCAATTGAACAGGTTTTACTATCTCGACAAAGTCGGACATGAATCTTCATACAAAATTTATCTTTCCAAAGAACTAATGCATCAATTTATTGTTGTTTGGGAATGACATCTAAATGAACGATTTAGTGTGTTTCAAATTGATAGAGATCCCATCTTTAGAAAGGATGTGCCCTAATATTTTTCCTTCTCAAACAAAGAAGATTCTCTTATTAGGATTCAAAGAGATTCCATACTTCCTGGACCTTTCAAAAAAATTTTTTAGGTGGTGTGGGTGATCATCTCTCTTATTGGAATACACCGCAACATCATTCATTTAGATCACCACACTTTGATCGATCAGACCCTTAAATTATTTGGAAAGATGTGCACGTGTTTATCAAGCCAAATGGAATCCTTCGATACATGAATGTTCCCAACTTAATTTTGAAAGTTGTATTATGTCGGTCGGGTTCTTCTATGAGAACCTAATTATATCCATAAAGCTCATCTAGTAAGGAAAACATCTAATAAACATAGATGAGATAGAGTATTTATTCAATAGGGGGAATGGGGTAGTTATCTTTGTGAGAAGCTTGGTTCAAATTTATGAAATCTACACATAGCTTGATTTCACCAAACTTCTTTCTAATAGGTACCAGATTTGGCACCCATGTAGAATGTATAACTTTGAAGATAATTAGGGAATCTAGTAAATTTTTCATCTCCTTTTGGATCAATGGCTCAAGAGTGGGATGTATCTTCCCTAGTTTCTATTGAAAAGGTTTGACACCCTCTTTGATGGGAATAATGTGTCGAATGATGTGAGTATCATACATTTTCATGTCTTCGGAGTTCCATGAGAATACATCCTAATACTTATTGAACAAGTGCATGAAGGTATTCTTCTCTTCCTTATAAAAACGAATGCCTAAGTTGATAAAATTTGGTTGTTCTAGAGTTCCAAGATTCACCAAGGCATGCATCATGGTTGAGTTGTTTGTCTTTGGATTCACTGTTGTTCTGAATCTTTAATGCAAAATGAAAATCTTTTCAAGCCATAGTACATTTCTTGGGATGTAGTTACCCTTGATCTTATTTTCCTCATATCGATAAGCATGTAGATATTTTTTGTGTACCTCATCATCTATCACAAAATCCTAAAACACGTGAGCATTTTAAATAATTTAATTAGCTAGGAGCCATCATTGAACACCCTCTAGTTGGTGACGTTGTCGAGTACATAAGTTGTAATATCCTCAAGTATAAAAAAAATTATGGAATAATTTACATTTATGAAAATTCGTACTTTGTTTTATTAATGCATTTAACTGCTATATGTTTTAATTATTGAGAAAGAGTTTGACTTGCCAACTGTCCCTTTTTGATAGACAGATGTAAGAGACAAGAATTTTAACTTATTAAATCGAGGAAACAGATGGAACAAATAGGTTAAAAATAGATGGCTATCACTCCATGAGTGGGAAACATGTTTGAGTTAAATCAGAGCTAGATTTAACAAGAATAAATAGAGGAGTGTTTTCACTATCAACCCCTAAAAATAAGGGATTTATAAAGCTGCAATTTTCCAAGGAAGGAAATGAATTCAAGAAAAGTCGTAGGAAAAAGAAAGAGGATATACAAAACATATGTGGGAGGTAGGAGGTTTCTTAGGATGTTCTGGAGTGAGATATGTTTTGTGTGAGCACTAGTGTGTTAGGAAAATGATTCCTAAACTGTAGAGAAGCATATTGGTTGAGACATGGAGCTCATTTATCGATTATGTAGTCATGGTCAGGATATGGGGTGATTAGGACAGGTAACTTGGATTTTCTACATCTACGGTTGGGTAGAAGGTGGTTGTTCCATTTGTTTTCGACTTATCTGGTTCATATGTGTATCTTCTGTATTATTAGTGAATATCACTTGCATATTAAATATTGTTAGTTACAAGTAAGGTTAGATGTGAGAAGTTATCATATGTTTTTTTTTAAGGATTTGTACATGTTGTGTACATAAATTTAGATACAGTTGAGGAAATTTTAAAGTGAATGGTAGAAAACAGAGTAATTCAATGAATAAAAGCTTGAAGAGATGGCATACAATTCTTAGAAAATTATACAAATATATAGAGAATATTTTTTCTTATATTAGAATACAAACATTTCTGTAGCAATGAAATAAAAAATGTATATAAATTATACATAAATAATCAAATGAGTACATGTTCCCTTTAAATCATCTTGGAAATTAGAATTTCATCCTTATTTAAATAGAGAGAAATTGTCGTGAAGGAGAAAATTTAAAGGAATTCATTTATATACAAAGAAATTTTATGGGAACGTTGGTGGTTGGAACTCAAATACCTCTTGATAGGTAGACATGATATTATGGCAATAAATATTTTCTCTGCAAGAATACAGAATGAGGGTTAGTGACTATGTAAGCTAGGAAGTAAGAATTATTGAAAATTTTGTACAAGTATCTCACTTTAAATTCTAGAGATTAATTTACTTCTTGGATACATGTGAGTCTTATGAACACAACCCCTGTGAGATAATCGTTCATTTTAGTCAACCTATTGTAAAATTTTGATTAAAAAGATACCAAGGAAAGGTTAAACTACTAACAATATTGTAACATCCCGCTCTGGAGCACTGAGAAAACTTATTTTTGAGGACACTTGCTCACAAGTGATCTAGACTTTTGTGATGTTAAACCATTTATACTTGATTATGATGCGATCGACAGACGACATGATGTTTTACTAGTTTTGATTGACACAGGTGCTGCTGACTCTGCTTTATTGAGGGTGCATGGTTTTGGACCTTGAGGATGTAGAGGCATCAGTGGAACCCCATGGACTCCGGATCGAGTCAGGGAGTGTGCTTTTGGGTTGATTTATTTACTGTGATATTTCATTTGATTCGATGATACGATGTTGACAATTATGACATGATTGTTGATGATGCAGGCTGACGATAGCTTGCCGATCAGACTCACATATGGAGTAAAGGGGCCACACACGATTTCCAAGGAGGTTGAGGGAGAGGGGTGGACAACAGCCCTGCCACTGCCTACTAGCACTCCCGTCGTGGCTCGAACTGTAGGTTAACGATTACCTAGTTCGAGAGGATCCACGATGCCGTGAGGGCAGACTGTGACAGTCGCTCACGATGATTCTAAG
>SNQJ01S0094768.1:17160-31959 GCA_010110895.2 Picea sitchensis | reverse complement strand
AAAAATATTAAATATTATAAATTAAAAATATATAAAAATGAAAATTTTCAAATATTAATTATAAATTATCATGAAATAAATTAAATTAGATAAAATAAAGTTTCATAGATGAGATTACATCTTCTATTTAAATTTCCTAAATAGAATTAGTTGTGTAATATCTTGAATATGTCATTTTCCTTTTTATGAACTATTAAGGTGTGAATGTCATTTTGTTTTCTGTGAATTTTTAAGTGGTATTATTGTCTCACATGTGTGAATGATAAATAACGGTGCTTAGTTTTGGTTTTGGTTTGTTATTTAGGATGCTAAACATATCCTTAATAGCTAGCACCTAGTAATAATTAATTTTGTTAATGGGATAGAAGAAGGGGTGAGTAGTTAGTGTAAAGTTCTTTCAATTGGTCATTCAGATCAACAAATGGAACTTGGCACTGGATATGCTCAAATTGGCACTGGTGACTATTCTTTTTTAGAGTTATGACATATATTAGTAATATTATAAAACTCCACATCATTAATAATGCATTTTATCTTTTATTAATTAAAATTTTGGAAAATAAATTTCAGGATAAAAGTTTCCTAGTTTAAATTCCATTTGAATAAAAAATACATAACTTTTATACCAAAGGTTTTAGTATATACACATAGAAATGGATTAGATAAAAAAATATATTTAACTTAAAAAAGACTTAATATTAATTTTTTCTTAATAAATTAAAAGATTAGGTATTTAATCCATTTATAGCCAAAAACTCATTATCATGGAGTATGATGAACTTCATCCTAATAAAAAAGAAACAATATTATATATTTTAAGAAATTTATTTGCAACCAATTTTTATAATGCATAAAAAAAAAAAATTACTTTAATTATTTAGCATTCTAAAGGTTTGGCTAAGTGTTTTTATAACATTAACAAAATGCAAAGTAGTTTATTAATCAGTATTTCATGAATAACCCTGATTCTAAATCGTAATATTTTATTGACCCATACATGACACATATGATACTTAGTTTTTCTTGAACTATGGTGTGATATAATAGTTTTGTAGGGCATCCAATTCACAATCATTTGGAACTCGGAAGGTGAGTGTTCTTGAAAATTTTATGGGTCTATATTCATAATATTTTATTGACCCATACATGACACATATGATACTTAGTTTGTCTTGAACTATGGTGTGATATAAAAGTTTTGTAGTTGATGGAGCATCCAAATCACAATCATTTGGAACTAGGAAGGTGATTGTTCTTGGAAAGTTTACGGGTCTATATTCATAATATTTTATTGACCCATATATGACAAATATGATACTTAGTGTGTCTCGAACTATGGTGTGATATAGTAGTTTTTTTCGACATTGATGGAGCATCCAAATCACAATCATTTGGAATTGGGAAGGTGGGTGTTCTTGTAAAGTTTATGGATCCATATTCATAATATTTTATTTACCTATACATGACACATATCATACTTAGTTTTTCTCGAACTACGGTGTGATATAGTAGTTTTTTCAATGTTGATGGAGCATCCAAATCACAATCATTTGGAACACAGAAGGTTAGTATTCTTGGAAATTTTATGGGTCCATATTCATAATATTTTATTGACCCATACATGACACATATCATACTTAGTTTGTCTTTAAATATGGTGTGATACAATATTTTTTTCTCCGTTCATGGAGCATCCAAGTCACAATCATTTGGAACTAGGAAGGTGAGTGTTCTTGGAAAGTTTACAGGTCCATATTCATATGCGTGTTGTAGGAAAACTTATTATGGTATGTTTTCTAAATTGAAAATTTATCCATACCCATATATATACATATATATTACCTACCATTAACAGGTTCCAATCTCATAAAATTCAATTCACTGAATTTTTTTTATGCAGATACCTATGCATATCCATGCACTTCCATGAAAAAATTTCCCTAAATTTCAACTATGTATTCAAATTAAATTTCCTCATTTTGGGTAAAAACAATTTTTTGAAAAGGTAAAAGTCGAAAATTCCTCCTAAATTTGAGGACATTTTTTACTGAATAAGTTAAGGGAAATAGTATAAATGTAAAATATCTAAGTTAATTACCATGGAGCCTCACATAATTACTAATACATTTGTTCCATTTGGATGTGACTTCGCTCAGCCCTCCACAATTTGCTATTCATTTACTATATTTACTTGTTGAGAACTTTATTTACTAGTTGATAGTTTTTAAAATATAAGTACACAAAATGTCCAAACTGTGAAAAGATCAGGAATTCTACGCAGTGCTAGTGAATTCAATCTGAATTTGAACTACAACTTTACTAATTTTCCCTTTTTCCTTAGGAGGTAGTTATCTTGGCATCATTGCATACATCCATCTTAGTGTTTGGTGGATTTTTTATGTACATTGATCAGATCTAAGAGGAATTGAAGTATAGAAATAATTTCAAACCTCTTATTTGGTTCTTTTCGAAATCCAAATGCAAGCTTTTGTATCAAGGTAATATGTTAAGATTTAAATAAAATATGATAAAGTAGACATTGTTACACACACAAGAGTAATCTATTATGAAGAAATGAATACTCATACAATAGAGTGTGACTCCATTGTATAGAGTTCACATGTTGTTATAGATATAAATTATTCTAAATGTAGAAGGAGATATTGAGAGAATATCTCAACTATACACCAAACTAGGAGAAAATATAGCTCACTAAAAAATCATCTAACAACTTTCAAATGAAGAGGATTTAAGATAAACATTAATTCTAACACTCTCCCTTAATGTTTATCTCCAATATTCTTGCATTGGTTTTTGTTTTCTTGGTCTTTGTTTGTTCTTATCTTTGATTTACTTCCTACTTCTTCATCTTTTGTCTTTCATATGGCTGGGATTGAGTGCGATGCTTCATTTTTTTGAATTCCCCTCATCATAAATCACCTTGGGTTTTGTGGCTTAAACCTAATCATTACAATTCTCATGTGGTTTCATCTTACCACGAACCAACACACCAAATGGTTTCTAGCAAACCACAACCATCACATACAAATGGTTTCGTCTAACCATGAAACTTGCACAAAAATGGTTTCGACCAACCACGAACCTCTCACACAAGTGGTTTCAACTAACAATGAACCTTGCGATGAGGAAACATATTTATAATTCACACACTCTCTTGGTATTTCTTCATTATGATCTTCATCCTAAAAATCTCTTCTTTTTTCTTTTGTACCTACACAAAACTAATTAACTTGAACTTTCTTCTTCCTTTTATACCCACAAACAACTGAGCATATATGTCCATATAAAGTGAAATCCATATATTGAGATACATGGGTGCCATTACTGTACTCGTTACTTCTCTAGTAATCATTTTCTCCTACATGGTTCAACAAAATGTTAAAATATACTTTAATCATAACTTGGTCCCAACCAACTCACACTCTGAGATTATTCCATCTCACTTTCCCCCATTAATAAAAGATTCAACTTCTCCAACTCACCATCAAGATTATATCTGAGTGCACTTTCCACTCTCATTTTTATCTGAGTGGTTGATTTCACAACTTGATGCCACATCCTCTCTATTCATAAGAGTGATACACACTACATGATTACATGTGCTACCAGTGCACTAATCCATGTAGTCTTGACTCAACAAGACTTACAAAACACTTTGGGAATTCAACTATCCTATAGCTAAGTTTTACATCTTGGACCAAAAACTTCTAGGGTGTTGGATACAAATGATGACATGATTATGAAGAAACTTATAAAGGAGTTTTCATCTTTTGCCAAAGCTACATATGATTGATCCTCATTATTTATGTTTCCAATGTGGGAACTTAAACATCTTTATTTCCAAACACAATGCTTCTTCCAATAAATCCCACATGAGGAATTGATTTCCTAGTCAATACTACAAAATTTTCAGGTCCATCCGTGGTAAACCACCCAACCTAGGAACTAAAAAGAATATGTCTGACAAAATAAAATTAAGAGAGTATTTGATATTTTATAAACGTATGTGATTTTGTTAGTTTATTTTCATGATAAAAAAAGTAAATTAAAATAAAAAACTATTGACACAAACAATTTAACGTCATCAAAATAACATCATTTACTTATTTAATTTAATAACAATTCTAATAAGAATGTTGTAGGTAAATGTTTTATAAATTTGATTATTTTGGTCATTCAAAATAACATAAAAGGATGTGGACATATTTTGTTTGAAATTTGTAAGAATCATTTTGAATTGATGGAATTGTGTGTCATTAATATTTCAAAATTAGTCGGCAATAGGGGTACTGGAGGGTGTTTTATCCATTTTTACATTAAAACAATGGTCTTGACAATCGAAAATTGTGCCCCCGGGGTGTAGAACAATTGGTGGAGTGTATTGTTAAGACATTATGTTATGTGAAGTCATTGGTTCGAAACCGTCAACTAGACTTGTGTGTTGCGTGAGGGGCCACGTTGGCATGCCTAGGTTTATAGTAGTAGCATTTGGATAACACTACCATGTGTGTCACAAGTGTGTGTCAGACTAGTTGTTGATTTCCCTAGTCCACAAAAAAAAACAAGAAAAGAAATTCCAAAATTGAAATTTCAAAAAATATTTCATGACTAGTTCTAATTGACAAACCTAAAAAGTTCAAAATAATAAATCCTTTAGCCTTCTTCAATAAGAAATATAAAATTATTTTTAGTAAAAAAAATTGATTTAATTTAAATCATTAAAAATGAATCAAGTTAACACTACATTATGACAAAAATATCAATAAATATGAAGCATAAGATAAACTTTTGCACAAATAATTGTATCAATATAAATTGTCTCAAGGGTAACTCTCATTGAAGATGTGATATATGTAAATATTAGAAATAAGATCATAATAAGTTTATTTACAACACGTGTATGAATATGGACCAATAAACTTTCCAAGAACACTCACCTTCCCAATTCCAAATGATTGTGATTAGGATGCTCCATCAACATCAATAAAACTACTATATCATACCATAGTTATATAAAAACTAAGTATCATATGTGTCATGTATGCGTCAATAAAATATTATGAATATGGACCCATAAACTTTCCAAGAACACTCACCTTCCCAGTTCGAAATGGATGTGATTTGGATGCTCCATCGACGTCGACAAAACTACTATATCACACCATAGTTCGAGGAAAACTAAGTATTGTATGTGTCATGTATTGGCCAATTAAATATTATGAATATGGACCCATAAAATTTCCAAGAACACTCACCTTCCCAACTCCAAATGATTGTGAATTGGATGTTCTATAAACATCGGAAAAACTAATATATCACACCAAAGTTCGAGAAAAACTAAGTATCATATGTGTCATGTATGGGTGAATAACATATTATGGATATAGACCCTTAAACTTTCAAATAACACTCACCTTCCGAGTTCCAAATGATTGTGATTTTGATGGTCATGCTCCATCAACTACAAAACTATTATATCACACCATGTTTAAAAAAAAACTAAGGATCATATGTGTTATGTATGGGTCGATAAAATATTATGATTTGGAATTAGGGTTATTCATTAAATAAGAATTAATAAACTACTTTTCATTTTAGTAATGTTATAACACCTTTAACCAAACTGCTAGCTTTATTTGCTATATAGGATTTCATAACTCTCAAGCATATTCAAAAGGGGTGTATTTTATATTAGATGAGATCCCAATGGAGATGTTTATTGCCTATGGAGCCAAGGATGGAGGATTTCTTAATAGAAATGATGGTTTTATAGTTCTAACATGTTCTTCCAAAAAAGTGATTTCATAGATGTGTTGTGTCTTTACAAAGTGAGTCATTTATTGTAGATAGGGTTAAGGATGGGCAATTATTATAGATGGGATTAGTAATATGAAGGATCAATGTCTCCTTATTGTTATATGACCAAGAATATAAATATATTTATCTAAAAGAATTATTTTATCACTTTGATACATCTTTGTAAATGACATTTATTTTTATTAATGACCTAGCACGAATATAAATGATTAATAAACTACTAGCTTTATTTTCTATATAGGATTTCATAGCTCTCAAGCATATTCACAAGGGGTGTATTTTATATTAGATGGACCCCCAATGGAGGTGTTTATTGCCTATGGATCCAAGGATGGAGGATTTCTTTATAGAAAGGATGGTTTTATAGTTCTAACATGTTCTTCCAAAAAAGTGAGTTCATATATGTGTTGTGTCTTTACAAAGTGAGTCATTTATTGTATATCATAGGGTTAAGGATGGGGAATTATTATAGATGGGATTAGTAATATGAAGGATCAATGTCTCCTTATTGTTATAGGACCGAGACTATAAATATATTTATCTAAAAGAATTATTTTATCACTTTGATACATCTTTGTAAATGACATTTATTTTGAACAAGACCACAAGTAAAACAAAATTTCACTTTAAAAAGTCTCGGGGATTACACCCTCAATGAAGATCGTGACAGACATAATATTCTTAATAATTTATCATCCATTATTATTATTATAATTATGACTATACTATTATTAAATAATATTTTTATATTTCATTCAATTCAAAATGGTTTCTCCTTGTGAAATTCAAATCTTCTTCATGCTACCACTCTAAAGTTTAATCTTTGATTTAGTTTTCTTAATAAACTATTATTAAGAATGGTTATTATAAATAGGTTCACTTATAATAATAACATTCAATTACACTTTATAACACAACAACTTTAAGTTAAATTAAAGTTGAATTGAAGTGATATCCAACTGACAACTTTATAAGTATTTATATTAATTAAATTTGATCTCAATGGATGAGAACTATCATCATTAACCCTGGATAGGGTGACACCTGGATGACATGTCATGAGCGATCCAAAACAAATGACCCTTCCTCGATCGTCTCATTTGCCGTCTTGACGAAATTCATTTACTCCCGACTTTCCCCGTCCAGTGATCGTCCCTGCAACTTCCCTCCACCATGATTGTCACTCATGTGAAATTAATGTATCTCCAGATCCTTCCATGTCTTAAGAAGATCATCTTCACTAGGAAGACATATTACCTTGTTATTCATCCAAGTCTACATGCTCTCTAGTTTTTCTACCTCCTCTCACCACGTTTACCTTACTACATGTTTCTCTTCATAGTTGAGAGGGTCCCCTTCACCTCTGTCATCCTCAACCTTCATCTCTACTAGTTATTACTCATTCCCAGAGAGTGCGCTAAATCACTTCGAGCTGGATCTCTCTCTGTTCTATGTGGTCAAACCCCCTACACTCATTTTTTACCTTTTCCATGTTGTGTTTGTCCTTTCCACTCCAGAATGACTAATCTCTCCTCCTCCCCTCCAATTGAAGATGAAGATTGCAAGCATGCCTCCACTCTTGTGACCACTTCCTCCACTACCACCCATATCCCCAACCCAGAAAAAACCTCTATATATATTCCTTCACCCCCTCCTCACTTAGTTTTCATTGATGCTTAGAGATAAATCATCACGGAGCTATGTTGAGATAATGGCAAGTAGAAATTTTGCCAAGAGCTGATGGAAAATCACCTGGACTGGATTTTGGATTTAGGTTTGAAGAACCTTTCACAATGATGCAATGAAGAGGAACTGCTCCAGGAAATAATGGTCCCCAAGTGGTCAAAATTGTCCATGCATGCCTCCCCCTACATCTCTACCAGCAAGTAATCTATCATGGACTATTATTTTATTTTTTTTGTAGCTTTTGTCTAGCCTATTAAATTACAAAGACATATTTGTTGGTACATAGGCCTAGAATAGTTTATTCCAGTCTAAAATATTTAACTATGTCAACTTGGAGTAGTCACAACAGGATTTTATGGAACTTTTATAACTGGTGGTGAGGCTGGTTTCCTTCCTTAGAAACATCACACCAGTCTCTAGAACATCTTATGTAATTTTTGTTCATGAAAGGTAATACAAACAACTAGCTCACAAAAAAAAGTATATATCATCATTATCATATTAATAATTAATATCATAATATGCATTCATATATAAGTATATATACATATTAAAATTATGAAAATATATATATATATTTAGATTAGTCAAATAATTAGTATATTAATATTAAAAAAATTATCCACCACATTATACAAGACAAAAACATATTATTTTAAAATTATATTATCTTATTCTTGTTTTTAAAATAAAATCATAACTTAAAGATCATACATTTAATTATAGAATTTACCCTAGAATATATATAAAGTTTTCACCAATCATAAAGTTATTGTAAGAGGTCATCATCAAAATAGTGAACCAACTTCAAATAAGATCATTTTAATTTCAATATCTTTATGATTCCTATTAACAACATTAAAATGTCAAATCTCGCTAGCTTGATTTGTTGAGAAGGGTTTTGTTCGTAGGGCGACCCAAGGTCGAAACTCATTGTAGTTGGGAGAGACACCCAAGAAATCCAGCTAACTATGGTTGGTGCACCCAGGGTTATTTTGATGGCTTATATGCCCTTGGAGTTTCTTACCAAATTACTTCGACATTCCCATTCGTTCTCTTAGGGGGTATGCTAGTATATGAGTTGATTGAAGAAGAAAGATGGTTCGTTCATTCATTCAATGTGAGTGTTGCAGGGAGCTGAAGAAGGAGATGCCAGGTCTTTTGGGTTTTTTTTTTCGTTTGAAGGTTATTTACTATTATTTTTATTGTTATTTCTTTGTTGGGTTTAGCATGGCCATGCTATCTATGTAATGTATTTTGTTTTTTATTTTGTCGATGTGGCACAATTAGTTTATTTTGACCATGTGGCACAGTTATTTACTATAACACATGAGGGAAATTCTATTGCATTTAATGTTACAGGTACAACAAAGATTTAACTTGAGGTAGTTGCTAAGTGTGGGTTTTAGTTACCAAAGGTTTAATCCCATCTAGTTACTAGTTCAAATCCTATGATACTTCAAAACTGTCAATTCATTAAAAAAAATACAGTACAACAAATATTTTCCATTTGAAATTGTGTATGGTATACAACCAAGAGGGATTACAGAGTTGAGAGATTTAAATCAAGATGAGTTCAGAAGTGTTGGAGAAGAGGATTTTGCAACAGAAATGTAAAAACTCCATGACAGATTCAGATAATAGTTATAGAACAACAACCAAAAATATAAGAGTAGATTTGATCAAAAGAGGAGAGAAGTTCAATTCAAAGTTGGGGATGAAATTTTATCTCATTTAAGAAAAGAGAGGTTTCCAAGGGGAATGCAAAAAAAATTGAAGATGAAGAAGATAGGACCATGCAGGATTCTCAGAAAATTCGCAGCTAATGCTTGTGAAATTGAGTTGCCAGACAATGTTGGGATATCAACGATATTCAATGTTTCATACATGTATCCTTACAAGAGAGATGAAGCAGGAGAATCTGATGATTAGAAAGAAATTCAGTGGGAAGAGAAATTTCCCACGGCAGAAAAACCTCAGATGGAGAAAATCATTGAAGAAAGAGATGGAAAGAAAACTAGGAGGAAGACATATCCTCAGTACTTAGTGAAGTGGAAAGATCATCCAATGGAAGATGCTAGTTGGGTCACAGAACCTGATGTTTTGAAGCATGGAAATACAGTGCAGGAAATCATGGATAGGAGTCCATGAAAATTTTAACTAGATGAGTATGATGCAGGAGCATCTCCTTCAAGTCAACAATGTACGCATGGAGGAAAATGAATGACATCTCAGTAAGGCCGAGTTTCAAATCATCATTTATTTCAGAGATAAATCAGTTGTTGAGATATTTTATAATCAACATTTTAAAAATGTAACTTGTTTGTAAAGTCATGAAGGACTATAAGGGATTTCAGATATGGAGTGTTGAATCTATCTGGCAATAACTAGTAGTTATTGTAATAGGACAAAGTAGGTAACAACTTTGAATTTGATAGAATAGATTTTAGACAGGACAAGAGAGAGCTTTTGGAGCTATTCCTTAGATATTTTTCTCATTGTTCTGTTGTAACAGATAGACATAATAGAGATCAAAGCAAGAGAGATCATAGAACATAGTAGAACAGAATAAACACTATGTAATTTATATTTTCATGAATAAATAAAACAAGCAGAATTGTCCCAAAGCCTTGGATTGTGTTCATTTTATGTATGAATGAATGAATGTTATATTATGTGTGTGGTTATTTCCATTTTCGTTCATGTATGAGTGTTCAAGAGATTGACTGTATGAGTTCATGACGAAACTGGATAAGTTTCAATTGTTTCTCTTCTGACACTCATATGCAAGGTGTGCATATCAAATGAAAGGAGTGCATCGACTAAGTCTCAGGTTGACTCAAAAGAGTTCATAGAGAGAACAAGAGAAAATTATACCAAGTGCAAGGTGTGCACAACGTCAAGGAGTGACCAAGCCTCGAAGAACTAGTGCAAAGGAATGTCGGGTGGGCGAGAAGAATTTATTTCCAATAAATCCTTCGAATTGAGTTATTCAAAATACTGAGAACACAAGGTGTGTGTGGGAGATCAAAATACTTTTAAGGAAAGAAACTTAGAACAAATAACACGTTTCACGAGTGTTGACGAGATCCTAGATTTAGGGTCGTAAGACGAACAAAGGTTTGAAACCTTTGAATAATGATTAATATTCCAAGAGGGGAGACATCAGAAGATCAAGAGGAGGAGTGACTATGATCATTGGATCATAGTGAAGAAGATCGATAGTCGTCAAATCAGAGGGAGGCGCACAAGCCTTAGCACTTCACACACAAAAGAGAGAACCTATCAAGGTTTGAGAACTGAGATTCCCGGAGTCTGAAGAGTCAGAAACCTGAAGTAGAATTTGAGTCGTCTGATCACAGGAACAAATGTAAGCCATCAGATTGTTTAAAGCAAGGATCAAGCGTCGGATCGCCAAAGAGGATCTGGACCATCAAAGACTGTGAAGCCTAGGAGGAGACAAGTTTGAACTGTTGAAACACTTGAAGCCCAAATACCCGAAGAACCATGAGTCATCGATCTGTGGAGGGACACTTGTCAACAGATATCGAGCTTTCGGGAAAAGTTGAAGTGGGTTT
Source organism: Picea sitchensis (assembly GCA_010110895.2). Classification (NCBI taxonomy): domain Eukaryota; kingdom Viridiplantae; phylum Streptophyta; class Pinopsida; order Pinales; family Pinaceae; genus Picea; species Picea sitchensis. The sequence goes on along the minus strand of SNQJ01S0094768.1, from coordinate 20,857 downwards.
TTAGTTTGAGAACTGATATCGTCGAACTGCAAAGATCAGAAGTCCCGAAGTAAGATATGGACCATGAGATCTAAAGAAGACGTGGCACGAATCCGTGAACTCCGGGTAAAGTCCCAAAGCGATTCATAGCCATCGGATATAAGAGGGAAGTGGCATATATCCGTGAACTCCGGGTAAAGTCTCAAAGTAATCTTTGATCGTTGCATCAGGAAGACACGTGTCAGGGGATCATAGACTTCGAATAAAAACCATTGGGAGAAAGAAGTTTGAGATTTGAGATATCAGAAGTCTGGAATTTCGAAGTGATTAGAACCATTGATCCCACGGGATAGGTGTTAATAGATCATGAGTTCTAGAAGATGTGAGTATGGGATAAATTTGGGTTTGATATTTCAAAATCCATAAGTTTGGAGTTACGAAAGATATCTCGACCATTGATTTAGAGGAAGAAGATCTAGTCCATATATTGAAGGGCGCAGATTTGAATCATTTATTTGGACGCTATCGTCAATATCATGAGATCGATGATCCTATATCATTTTGGGGACAGGATATGCGAGAAGTTTAATATATCGAGGGCAGGCCGCAATTCAAACTGTGGTTTCGTTAGGAGGACATGTGGAGGTTGTAGGAGCAGTGCGGGCTCAAAAGAAGTTTGACTCTACACTGCTTGTGACTGCACCCACAATTTCATGGTCATCACCAAGGTCACATCGAGAGGGGACTTATCAAACAAAAAAGGAGCTAACACCCGATACACTAAGGTTTCATAGCAGAATGAAATAGAACATCAGGGGTTGTTGTCATACCTTTACCCCAAAGTTGAGGGAACCTGTGTATAGATACAGGAGGGGACATTTAAGGTTCTAGAGAGTCTTTTGACTCAATAATTAGAGATCCATTGACCGTGAGGTCGTGCATCCCTAAGGGGGAGTAGGGGGGCTGCATCACAATGGAAGAAGTGAAAGGAGATGGAGAGTAGGTAAAGGGATATAGCTCTCGTAAAAAGGAGGTAGAGGATGACAAAACATAAAGGAAGAAAAATGAGGCATAGACCTTAACCCCAACGAAGAAGAGGACTAGAACATAGGAGGGATAAATAAGGAAGAAAATGAAGTACCACAAGAATCCCCCAGTACTCACTGCCACAGAAGATGATGCAAAATTCGTCACATATAAATTCCAAGATAGAGGGGAGATTGCAATACTTGTAGCAGAAGTAAAAAGAGAGGAAATTATGGAGAAGATAGTAAAAGTGCATGAAATTATATAGAGGCTACATATGAGTACAGTGCATCATCCTACAATGAAACATAAAGAAAAAGTATAGGAAGCAATAGTACAGAAACAAAAGGAAAAGAAAATACAGACAATAGTAAAGAGCAGTGACATGTTTAAGGTCACGTAGGAAATGTTGGAAGTAGATGAGAACACAATGCAAAAACAGGTGAAGGACATATAACATCTAGAGTTGTTTATGGAACACATGCCCACAAAGATGTTATATGGGTTACAAGTGAGTGTGATGCATGAGGTCCAGTCTAGAGCCAGGGCAGATGCCACCAACCTAGAGATCGACAGGGAGATTAAAGAGATATTGCAGGTAACTTGGAGAAAATAAAATTGTAGAAGGAAGAGAAGAAACAATGCACATAATAAATAGATAAGAAACTCATAGAAGTATATAACATCATACCAAACTACACGTAGGAACCGGAGGTCACAACAGAATAAAATATATAAACTATTTTGCAAAAAATGGAGAGATATAAGCAATATATAACAGAGTTAATAGAAAAAGTGAATCCAAGCACACCCCTAGAAGTGAGGGAACTGAGAGAGTAGGAGGCTACTGTGCACATAGATAGCTTAGTGCAAGAAGTAAACTAAGTTACAAAATTGTATGACAGGACTGCACACATTTGGACTAGCCTGGAAGAAGATGAGAGGATACAACAACTAGATCAAAGACATGAAAAGGTGGCCACATAAGTACATGATTTAAAAAAGAGGCAAAAAGTAATGTTTATCCTGGAAAGCATGAAGAGTGCACATGAAATGAATAACATGCAAGCAAAACTTAAGGCAATACAAGGAGAAAAACAAGCAAGGCAGGCTCAATTGGAGCCATTGCAACAAGTGGCTGGAAGAATGATCAAAGAAATGTAAATAGAAAAAGGAATACTAGCACAAGAACATGCAGAAAGTAAGGAATTTTTGAAAGAGCACATGACAACGTAAGATGTGGAGATATTGGCAGCAAAGACTATGTAGGCAAAGGAGAAAGTGAAAAATTTGGCAAATAATTTTCATGCACTAGAGGTAGCACTACAACAAGTGAACTAAGTCTGAGTGGCTCAGGATGAGCCACGAGTTAGTGTTGGGGGCTTGTTGGAGAAAAACATTTTGGGAGTTAAGCGCATAATGGATGAAAGGAAGCATCACACGCCAGAAAAGAAGGAATACCAACATGACAAATGCCAAAGGAAGCACCGCACCAAGAAAAAAGAAAGTTAAAGAAATGATGAAGACCAACCATGTGGAAGGAAGTTGGAATGTGGGAAAGTGGAGTCCACTTAGGGTTAGGGTTTTTATCAATGTAATGGTTTTACCCACATTTTGTAGTATAAATAGAAGATAAATGAGGTAGATTGGGAGATGATATCATCATAATATCATGATAAGATCGATCTATCTTTGGTGTCCTTACTTTTGGAGAGCCCTAATTGAGTTAGAGGTTTTTTATTGTTGAGAGATTTGGAGCTCATATGGAGTCGATGTTGAGATGTAACTGAGGTTCGGGTCGCAAGTTGTGGAGCTTGGTGCAATGCTAGTCAGCCTCACATGTAATGTGTGCAGTGCTATAATCTATTTTGATGAAGAATAAAGAATAAAGAAAAATATATTTTTTTACATAGCCCAGGGGGGGTGAACCATGGTAAAATTGGTGTCTTTATGTGTGATGTGTTCCTTTATATGCTTTATAATGAATGAATGGTTAGATGAATGCATCTATTAGGGTTTATATATAGTGTGCACCAGTATAATGATGCAAAATGTATGTCATTGATTGGATAAAGTAGTAGATATGAATAATATTATGGTAATGCATGTTAAAGTGGAACAATAGTAAAACAAAAATCCCCAATCCCTTCCATGATTACAGACATATGCATCCTACAATCACTCATAAACCATATCGGGTGAGACCGTGTTGTTCCTTTTGTGCGTCGTGTAGCCTTCTGGCTTACCAGAAGGGTCAATGGTGAAAATGGTTTTTTTTTTAAACTAAGGTAGAACCCAGATCATCCCACACATCCAACACACTCTCTCTCTACCCTTCTCTCTCCCTCCCCTTTCTCTCACTCCCTCTCTCACTCTCTCCCTCTCTCTCTACCTGAATCTACCCCCCTGTAGCACTCACACTCTCTCTACCCTTCTCTCCCCCCCTCTCTCTCTCTCAAACTTTCTCCATCTCTCTCTCTCTTCCCCTGATCCCTCCCTCCCTCGATGCCCCACCCCTCTCTCTCACTCACACATAAACACACACTCTCTCTCTACCCTTATATCCCCCTCTAATACACTCTTTCTCTCTCTCTTGACCCCACTCTCCCCTCTCCCTCTATAACTCGCTCTCTCTCTCACCCCACCCTCTCTCACTCTCTCACTGTATCTCTCCCTCCCTATATACACCACT
>SNQJ01S0094766.1:38974-51851 GCA_010110895.2 Picea sitchensis | reverse complement strand
TGAAGAAGAGAGAGAAGACATAAGCCACACAAAAGGATTCCAAGGAAGAAAAAGGCCCAAAGACCAAAAATAAGGATGAACTATTATTGAGTGCCACATGTTCAGGGGGAGCAACCCCAAAGAAGAAGGTCACCTTATGCCATTGAACTCAGGGGGAGAAGCCCCACCCTTTTCCATTGATGTCAAAGGGGGGATAAATTGGGATCATGAGGATAGGGGGATCATATGTTTCCATCAATGCCAAAGGGAGAGATTGTTGGAATATTGGTTGTTGTCATTGATGTCAACCCTACTCATTGGTTTTGGACCCCAAGATTGATGAAGATATTTGGACATGAAGGATAGTGCACATGAAGATACAACACCCATGGATGTATAGTATACATCATGATGTTTCTTGTGGTAGGTGGTACATCATGTGGATCCTCATGGTTGAGGAGAAATTATTTTTTGAATATGACAAAGTGAATTGAACAAAGAAGTATAGGTCGACCCTAAATATAATTAAAGAAAAGAACTACAAAATAAGAAAGGCTCAAGTTGGCCCTACTGACAAAAGGTAGTGCCACAACAAGTATTAATACACATTGAAGATACATCATTTTATCATCCAAGAAAGTGTGATGGAGCTATCATAAGTGGGTCTGCACTTGTGCTAGGAGTATGTGCGGAATTTAGCATGGAGTAAGTCTGAGGTGGCCAAGTCTGAAAGGCCCAGAAGTTTCAGAGTAGTGAAAACCCTAGTGTTCTGAGGCGTACGTTGGATATTAGTGTATTAGGGTGCATACATACACGGGATATCAGTGTATTAGGGTGTGTACATACACGGGCTATCAGTATCACATGTAGTGTACATGAGAAAAGGCTTGGGAAAGAAAGCACCTCTTGGAATATGGTTCAAGTTTCTAAGTATGGTTATGTTCCAGTGATTATACTATCAATGATATGGTGATGTAAGGCTTATTATCTTTTGTATTCTCTTGGGTGGAAGGAAGGGGGAAATATAGAGGGTTTAACCCCCTCTTTATCTTGGAGTATTGTATCTTCCCTTGGAGGTTCATCCCTCCCTTGAACTTGGAAGTTGTAGCTTCCCTTGGAAGTCATTACTTCCCTTGAACAATAATTATTTATTATTTCTCATATATTGTGCATGGTGTATTGTGGTGTATTGGTTTATTTATTCTACTATTGTTCATTTCTCATTGGATATAATTGAAGGGTTTAAGTATAAGTTGAAAAAAAATTAAAATTGTACTTGATACTGATTCAACCCCCTCTTAGTATCAACATTCTTTTCACCTAAAGAATTCATACCGCATATCTCCCACTGTAACAAGGATTATCACAGACCTGAGCTAAATACCTGACCACAAATGCGTCCCACTGAAGGTAATAATTTATCTAATGCCAAATGTAGATTTTAACCTTGTACAATTAATTACTATAAATAGATTCTTAATGAAAACAGAAAAGATACAATCACACATGCACACACATTACACAAATATTTTACCCTGGAATTTCTAATTCAGGTTAAGGAATTTGGGTTGTTGACTAATCCAAGTCAATGGATTAGGGGTTTTAGATGGTGTGTGTCTGTGTGTGTGTGATCTCACGACATCCAAAACCCCTAACCCATTGACATGGATAAGTCAACAACCCTAATTCCTTAACCGGAATTAGAAAATCATCGGCAAAAACCATGTCCCAAAAAAACACTAAAACAAACACAAAAAAAGTCAATTTTGTTTTAGGGGCCCAACCCCCTGCAGCCCCCTTGCCGGGGGGATAGCACCCCCCCATGATCTGCCTGCATTACCGATGTAACATGGACACTAGTTCTAGTCGTTCAAATAATATAACACATACCCAACAACCTCTTCATTCCTATGGAGGATCTTTCAAGCTTCTTTCCACTTGAGACTATCCATCTCGAACATAGAGAAAACCTTCACAAAAATGATAAAGGAACCAATCCAAGTAACCCCCAAACAGATTATTCCAATTTTGGTCTTAATTCACCGGTATCTAATTCCAATTCCAAGTCTTTTAAAGGAAAGAAACAAAGGATTATCTTGGAAACATAAAGCATGAACTTAAAATGAAACATCAAAAGGGAAAATAACCAGATAACCTAAGGTTTCCCAGTCTGATCCAAGAAATTTGTTACCATTGAAAACACCTATCAATGAAACCTCACCACTTTCGATTGCCATATGATGTTGTTGAACCCACATAAACCCACCCCAAAACCACCTTGCCTTCTTAAACCCCGATCTACCTCTCTTCTAGGGAACCCATACTAGACCCACCAAAGCTGAGATGTGGCCTTATCCACCAAGGAATCGTCACTATATATCATCTCCATTTCCAAGAAAATCCCACATTTCAATACAAATTGCATAGGCGAAATTGTATACTAATGCATTCCACTAATCCTTTCAAGTGTGTGAACAATGATGGCCACTTTCTGAATCTCCATCGACGTATCCTGTTACGACCTTGCATTTTTTGGAATGAAATGTTGTAAAGGCTTGGATTTTGATTAAGGGGTTGATGCCTCTCACCCAATTTTGTATTAACATTCCCAGAATTAGGTGTGAGTCTACCTTGGCCCAATGGTCAACCCTTTCAATTGAGATCCCTCTTTAAGTGGAAGAATGAAACCCTATCGAAGTTGGAGGCCATTCTTTTTATCCTAAAAAAGAGATAATTCAATGTGGTTCTCCCCGGTTCTATGTGTTTTACCATGGCTCCTATGACCAACATTGAATCCCCTAGAATCGTCAGGTGATTAATCCATTCTTCCTTTGCAATACTTGGACCCATCCATAATGAGTAGGCCACGGTGAGATTATTTTAGATATTTCCAAGTCCCCAGGCATATTAAACCAACATGTTTCTTCTAGGATCATGTAGACTCCCCTTGACACCTTCCATCCCTGGATTGTTTCATGAAGCTCGATTGAAAAAAGGATGTTTGTATTTTGTTGTACTTTCCAAACCACAAATTCAGATTGATCTTTCCTTATCACCCACTATGGCAGGATGACTCCCCTCCCATTGAAACAAGGTAAACCAGTACTATCCAACTGAAACTTTGAAATCCAATATTTTTCTTGGTCATTTGATACGTGATCTTTCAATTTAACTTTGTTCTACATATCCTTAGAGAGAAGAGAGACAAATTTAGAGGCAATTTTCCTAGGATGTATCCTCTCATTTCGAAAAAAATTCTTGTTTATAGCAAGACAAATTTTCCAACACATACTTTTGTATCTCTTCCCATACTCCTAAATACTAGCTTTTGATCAAAGATTCCATGAGAGAGGATGCACCACTTTGTAAAGAACTCCTAACACATTGAGGCAATCCAACTCTTGTATATAAACCTACTAAGACACAGTTCTAGGCCTCTTTGAAATAACCATAATCGACGAACAAGTGATGCAAGGATTCCTCTATCTTAGTGAAAAAGGCACATTGAGAAGGGATATATATTCCTCTTTGCTTGAGATTGTTTGATGTGAGCACTTTCCCATGAACCAAAATTCAACAGAAGACATTTATCTTTGGCAGACCATTTCCATGCCAAATTTTCTTCCACAAATTAGATCACTGTGAAAGATTGGTTGCTTCCAACAGAGCATTATAACTGACCTTGACTAAGAAAATTGATTCCCCCCCATCCTATATTTTATTTCTCCTATCTATTCCAAGGCACACACCTCAAAAGAGCCTAAATTAAGGAATGAGTAAGGGGAATAATATTTAATATTGGAGACCCCAAACTCCAACCAAACCAATTAACAAAGTCCTCATCCTAATTGGATATATCATGAAGGGTGTAAATCTCTTTCTCTCGCATCCATGCCTAAAGAGAAATCAAATATTCATGGGCCGACAATTGTTCCTTTCCATGTATGCTATCCTCCCATACATCAATCAATTCCCCATAATCCAAGTTAAATTTTCTTGAATTAATGGAATGGAATCTTTGATTAACCTGAGAATAGGTGAGCTTTTTGTTTTTCTGAGTGGATGTTTTATGCGTCATTGTCCCAGTCTCTTGAAATACTTCTTCCATAATATATTTTTCCACCATGTTGGACTATTCATAATCAATGTGCATAACATTTTCACTCCCATGGCCATGTTCATTATGATGGGATCCCTTATCCCCAATCCACCTTTGTCTTTTGTATTCTTGGCTACCGTCCAATTGATGAGACAAGATTTCTTTTCATTATCTTTTCCCCTTTTCCATAAAAATATCTAGATGTACATGGCTCTCTAATTAATGTTTATTAAAGGATCCAAAAATGCCAAACACTAATAAATGGGTAAGGTTGATAATATGGCTTTAATGATAACAATATTTCCTACAGGGTTAAGCCATTAAGAACCCCACTACACAAATGTATTCCTGATTTTCTCAACAATGCAATGCCATTCCTGTGAGAATTTATTTTTAAGGGATATTGGGATCCCAAGGCATTGAAATGAGGACCATCTCTCTACAATTTTGAATTCAAAAAGTTGAGAAATTACTTTCATCACTGATGGGTGTTCTATAGGCACTAAATCCCTCAATTAAATTGTCAACCCGGGGTAAGTAAACTTAGAGTTGTAGCACTATATGTGCCAAGGAAGAAAATCTATAGGAAGTATAGTCTAACTAAGGAGGTGGTCTATCTGAGGGCTAGTCTACTTGAGCAAAGACTATCAATGAGCAAACCCTATCAAGGAACTTTAACTATTTACCTTAATCAACTTTTAAACAATGGATCAATGGATTGTGCTAAAGAAGAAAATGAAAACCCTACTTTGAACAAGTTAACTTAATCAATCTAATGATAAAAATCAAGCCATCTATTTAATCTATTCAACTTAATGAGCAGCAACAACAACGAATTAATCTAATCATTTTATTCAAATCAATGAGCAGTAGCAAGTAAGAAAGTAGACAATTAAACAACTAACCTATTAAAACTTATTCAACAAGTAAGCTAATCAAAACTACTCAACAGGTAACTAATCAAAACTATTCAGCAAGTGAACTCTATTCTTAAGATAAAACCCATAATTACTTCTAATCTGCAAAGGGAAATCTTAACCTATTGAATTAAAAGCATCATGACAGTATTCAAAGATTAATCAACAACTATTCTTAATCTACAATAACAAGAAACTTCAAATATGATGATTATTTCTTCGGTGTATTATGACATCACGATGGCATCTAACAATTAGTGATAACTCAAGAGGAATAATTTCAATATTAACTTCTATGGAGAAATGAAAAGTATGAATCAAGCAATCTAACGAGAGCTTAGCCATCATAGAAGAAATATCAACTACCCTGAAAAATCCATGTTATCTCTCAATTTTATGCATTAATCATCAATAATAAGAAAACATTATTCTACTTAATTCAAATGCACTCTTATTCTATTTAAGAAAATTCATACAAATAGAAACTCATAAGTTGCAATTTAAATATAGAATGGAAATTTCATAAACTCAACTAAACTAATCCTATTATTAAAAACTCAAATTGCGAATTGAAATGCTTATAAAAACATAATTCAAATTCTACTTCTACCTCAACATACTACAACAAACTAGATAAGCAAACTGAGAATTAATTGCATAAAACTCGCAACTATTAATCCATCGAAACTTTGCCAAAGAAACTTTGTACTATGTGTTAAATTAATACTTTGTTTCAGCTATTCTATTTCAACCTGCAGAAATTCAAATTAGCATTTAACACACAACAAGGTTAGTAGCTTGCAAGCTATTTACTAACGATTAAAAGACACAACATATTAACAACTATCCTCTACCAGCAACCTACAAAAAAGGAATTTAAAGAATTAAATTATGAACAACAAACACACAACATGTAAAATGATAAAAACACATATAACAAAAAATGGAAGAAATGGTAATTGCACAACCAAAATACACAAGATAACTATGTAAGTATTCACTCAGACCATTGGTGGGCCCCCCAGTAGGTCGTGGCTACTCCTCAACATCAAATCGTGAGCTAAATCAACACGGTTCTGGTCATTAAATTAAAAATGCAATCTAGCACAAGTTTATAGAAATGTCTTGAATTACACAGAAAAACGATTCTAACAATTATTGACACTTTGTCTGACCACTATGGTGGTATTTATAATAGTTACAATTTGAGAAGTCGGACACTAGAAGGTTCAACCTCCTCTAAAAATGGTGAATTCCATTAAATACGTTGTAGCTACCTTTGGATTCTAGAAACTAAATGAGCCACTCAACGCTCAACATAACTACTTGATCTGAGATGTCAAGAGCTCAATATTTGGAGGCCACGAGGGTGAACAAAACCCATGTCGCCAATTTTCCGAGCACAGGCCGCTAATATAATAACCGCCAACTCGCCCACATTTTTAGTGATGGATGCAGTGTCAGACACAGTGTTGAATGAAGTAATGGACGCAGTTTCGGATGGAGTATCGGACGAGCTACTGGATGGAAAAATGCCTTTCGATTTTTCCCTGTGACACACAGATCATGCATTAGCTTCTCATAATCATTAAATCAAATTGAATTAAAGTCAAAACCATCAAAAAACATCGATTTGCACATACCTGGTATAACTATGATGAATTGATATAAAATCCTTCAAAAATTCTTCAAAATGGTTAAATACATATATAATATCGGTACAATAAGTATTTAATCGTCATCATTAATTAACCAAATCACGGGCTCAACATTACCCCCACACCTAAGATTTTGCAGGTCCCACTGCAAACAAAAATGAATTGCCCAATATGACTAGACTTGTTGAGCAGGGGATGGATTGGCTTTAGAAGCTTCTTGCCCTAAATACTTTGTCTTGGCCCTCTTGCGGTGTTTCAATTGTGCACAGAGGCTATTATTGTCATTGGTCATTTGGTCAACCAACCTTTGGAGGGAATTCACCTTTTCCTGTAGCATTTCATTGTCATGGTGGAGATGTCTATCCATGGTCTTCCTCTCTTCCAATTGTTGCAACAGCTGAACATTTTCCTGTTGTAACTTTTCAATGGTTGGAGTATGATCAGATATCTCAGAGGAGGTCTTGGATCCCTTAAAGGTTGTAGAGAGTCTATCACTTTTTGGATCTGGTGTAGACATCTGTGAGGTAGGAGTAACAGGGGGTTTATGAGGGGAAATGGGTTCATATTTTGTCTCTCTATTAGGCTCCAATTCTTCTGCAGACCCTTCCCTAAGTCTTTTTTGGGGGATTTCGAGATCAGAGGATACTTGGATAGGGTCTAAAGTGGTTGGGTGTTTTTCATAAGGTTTTCCTCTTGTATTTTGGGCACTTTTTCGAAAAGATCCTCTCTTGAATCGATTAACTCCTCTCCTATTTGTGGGGACTATAGGGAAGTCTTGTTGAATTACCTCTTGTAACTTTTTGGGTGTAGTATCAATAGATGTTGAGCACATTGGAGAGTTATCAATAGGCTTCTTAGTCTTCTTGACTGATGAGACTGCAGGGGTATCAACAAGTTTCTTGGTATTTTGTTCTGGTAAAGGGATAGCTTGAGTAGGAGGGTTTGGAGTCTTTGGAGAATGGGGTTTCGATGGAGTAACAATCCCTAGATCAAGTGTTTTCTTGTTGGTCATTATTGTAATATGGGGATTTGAAAATTGGTAAATGAACTCATCCCATGTCTTCCCCTGTTTTTCCAACTCGGCTATAACAAGCAATTTGATGAGGCCCTGGTGGAATAGGATTTTATGGGGATTGGCCATGTTCTTTCGTACAGGGGAATACATCTTCTCAAGACTTTTTAAGAAGTAAAAAGGGAAATTATATGGCTTATTGAATTGAAAATGAGCTAATAATCGAAAATGGCAGGATTTAAAAACAGAATATCTACCTTCGCAAGTGATCATTCTGGTGATGACTATCAGAGGGTTAATTAGCTCATCCTTAATCCACTCCTTAGATTATCCCTTATCTCCAGAGACATTCTGAAACTCAGGTTTAAATACCCTGTTGTAGCTCACTCGTGGCAACTGGTGGTTTTTGAACCAACGGTCTCCAACCCTTGAAAGCTTTGTGGCTAAGGCATTTAATTCCTCAGAGACCACGAAGATGAGATACCCCACGCATTTCATCCTTCTATCGAATCCCAGGGACGATTGCAGAGAAACATTGTCATCGTGGCCCTGCAGATGGGCCAAGAACGGTCCCCACCCTGCGTGAAGGAAGACTTCCCTACACTGTGTGAACTTAGGGATATAAAAGAGGTCAACATAGGAGGACGGCTCATATCGTTTGGGCATGGTGACACTGTGGAAAAATGAATAGAGGGTGGAATTTGACAGAGGGTGAGCGCAATTAGGAAGAGGATGAGCGTGATTAAGAAGAGGGCGAACACAATTGAGCAGAGGATAAGCGCATTGCATAAATGGGATAACAATTTGAGCGATACCTCTATTTTTGAATGCGCCCATGGTGGAAATGGTTGAATTCATTGATGAATTCATCACACACGATTTTCCATGTGTGATCATGAGTGCTCCAATTTCGAATTCGAAGAGCATCTTTTGGAGGCAATCGTAATGATGAAGGAGTTAGATCAATGTCCAAGTATTTGACTTGGGCATTTGATCATAAAAATGTTTAAGAATTGTATCATTTAATTCTCAATTGCAATTTAACTAACTCATGAACAACCAAATAAATTTAAACGATTCCTGGTTACCTGAAATTGTGGTCATTCACTGTGTGTATACACCTTGTCTGATCCTTCATATGGTGCATCATCTGACACCTCATATGGTCTTTAAAATGGAACCTCATATGACACTCCATATGGTACTCCTGTGCGAAATGAAATTTTTTCATCCTATAATGGATGTTTTATCCATAACATTCAGTCTTAAAACAATTTTGATAGTCACAGTGAACACGAGCTGAGATCGGATAAGAGTGTTCCATTATTACTTGTTTTGCCATCGTGCTCACACAATTTGTTCCTCTATCTCGCATATTATAAGGCATGTAATCACCAATCAGTAATGAATAGGGTGTAAGGAAAAACCAATTAAGTGGTTTGTCAAAGAAATGTACATCAGTTTATAACACACAGGGAATATTTAGCATTTAAAAATAAAATAATTGTTGATATAATAGCCTGTATCATGTAAACAATATACAGAAATTTTTGAATATTCCACTTCTTCTTCTCATGGATTATAGATAGGCAGTGTTGTCATTTGTCAACTCATGAAACCCCTCCCCCACTCCTAAGTATTGTGACACCTCACAATAAAAAATATAGGAAACCAGTCAATTCTCCCAATAGTCGAAGATTTACAGCTTGTTAAGTGTAGAGATAAATTTCATATATCAGTCTGACGAGACGGTTAGAATATGGAACCACCTACAGGATAAAATATCCTACATATATATAATAAGAGGTAGGTGAGAGAGTTTCAAGATAGTCTCAAAGTTAGTTCCCAATGGAGGTTTTATGGAGTTCATTAACCTTAGCTTAACCATACATACTTCGTGTCATATTTGTCTACAAGTAATGTCGTACATCAGGACAAGTTTAAGATTTAGGAATTTCTTATTATTATTTTTGTCAGATTATCATCCTCGCTAGGTAGAATGCCCCACTTCCAGCAATCATGTTCAGTACTCCGGTGGGTTTACCTAGTCATACCACAGGTCGGTACCCACTGCTAGTAGACTCGTTCAGTATCCCAGTGGGTTAGCCTCTTACACCCTCATAGACTGGCTCTCCATCCTTTAATATTTTAATATAATATTTCTTTATGAAAGAATATGGGGGGACAACTCTAAAAACGTTTTTCTTTTTTTCTTTTCTTTTTTAGATTGGGATGGTACTTTTGTTAGAGGATGACTTTCCTTTATATATTCCTTAGTGATTGTCATGATTTAAGGGGTACTTTAGCGGAGGTATCCTATCTAAAGATATGATATAATCAAGCATTTTTAGTGTGTAGTGGATGGTACCATTGGGAAAGAACAGAAAGGTATCTTTAGGCTCAACTCACTTTCTTATTTTTTAAGTTATTGTGATGTTTCCATGGCTAACCGCTAATAATACCTCCTTGTTACTCTTCAATAAAGATACTTTACTCACTTACTCATGGTTCTTGGTAAAACTGTACGAGTAACCTCTAAGTTTGATGGTTACAGTATCACTTCCTTATATCTAGTGGTGAAGGTTTAAGAGCAACTGCTATTAAATATGACTTGAGAAAAAAAGGATGGAAATATTTGCAAAAATGTGGCTAATTACAGCAAGTCATTATTCAATTGATGCTTAGCAGACAACAAGGTTCAAATATAGCAATATTTTGAATAAAAAACCTTCCTTTAAATTACCTTGAAACTGTCTACTCCTGGTGAAATAAATAACTACATAAATATTTAGAATTGTCTATCAAAATTCAAAATTATTTACATATATACAATCGAAAATTTAGAAAAACATTCAAGAACAAGGGGGGACTAAACCATCTACTAAGGTCAATGCCTTGTCAGTTGACATGAACTATAGAAAATATTCTTTAGAAATGGGCCTATGATAAATTTTGAGTTGGTGTCCATTTACTACAAAGGAGACATGTCCATGAGTTTCTAAATGCTTCTTCGTGCACTACATACTTCAACTCCTCAAGGAGTTTCTCCTCAATCATCCTTTGTTCGACATATAGTAGATATTATTGTATGCACACTTCTTCCATTGACCTCTGTGTGGCGTGTTTCATATCCTCGCGTATACGAGCTTTCTCCAACGATATTTGTGTCACGCACTGCAACTCTTCCCAAGTGCAAGCCTCTTCGAGTGACCTTTGTGTCAACCGTTGTACCTCACCGCGGATCCAGACCTCCTCTAGTGACCTTTTTGTCACTTGATTCACCTCTTCATAGATCTAAGCCTCCTTGAGTGACCTTTTTCTAACACATTACATCTCTTCACGTGTTCTTTCTTCTTCCATGGCTCTTTGCATGTCACATAAAAACTGCTTTTGTTGGGAAGCATTGAACTTAGGAGGGGTTTTTCCTTCCTTCATGATCTTACCCTCCGGATTTTGACCCAATATCTTAACTTGCTCGAAGTCTCATCCTTTCTTCGCTCCTCCTCAAGTTACCACCTGGACATTAAATTCCTCGCAATTCTTATTATTTTTTCATGGCTTCGCATGCACCATATTGAAATTCATTTTCTTTTCTTCCCACTTCTTCACTAGGTTGGGATAGTCCTCTCTGACATGCTTGGGACTATAGCAATATGCACAAAGAAAGTTTGGTTTGGTGCAAAACCTTGATACATTACCAATATCTCCACAACTAAAAAATGTGGGAGGCATACCTCCCCCTCCACCATATCCTCCTTCGCTTCCATGCACATATCCTCCTTTTGGGACTCCTTAGTATCCTTCCCTCAGCACTGCCATGATCACCACCCTTTCTTGGTTCACAATTTCCAGTTTTTTGTTGACTGTCTGACCAAATGACTCCAGGAGAAGTGTGATGAACCATCATAAACTGAGGTTCCAACATGCCCTTTATATTGTCACACCTTTGATGGAGTTGGCCCACCATAACATTGTAACTCCGACGACAAGCACCATCTATGTCAATATTGTGACGGTCGCTTGGAAGATCAACACAAAATTCCATGTGGCATCCTTTTTCATCGAATGCATGACATATAGATATGGTCGTTGCAGTTGCAATGTTGATTTTTTATGAAATATTGGTGGATTAAATCTCTCCACAACTTCCACGTGGCAGTTATGTACATCAAAAGTATGATAGCTAGATAAGTTTGTCGAGGGTGTTAAATTTACTAGTGTGGCCATCAAAACTCGGGTGTTACATTCTCATCCCCCTTATTTTTTCATTATCCTTAATGCACGTCACCATATATATATATATATATATATATATATATATATATATACAATTTTTACATCAAAATATACAAACTAGTTGTGGGTATGCTTCACAAATTGCATCTTCCAGCTTCATTGGACCTTTATTTGTCCCATGCCTTTTCTCCTAATCATTATGTTCTTCTTGTTGCAAATATACTCTTTGGTTGTAGCTACCATTTCCTTTTTCCTTTGGAAGACACCATCCTTGGTATTCTTTTTTCCAAATATTCAATTCATGTCTTTATTTTTTAGATGTTCCTATAACAACCATCAAGAAAACATACATGTTCTAGCTATTAACATTTAGCAATTATCTAATTCACAAGAGTTCCCAACTTCACAATGTAAGAAGTTATTCAAAAATAAATATACATTTTCAATGTAATTATTAATTCAATACTTATCTATATGGCTACTTTCCTACTTCACGAGGTTGCAATGGCCAAGAATTCTTCTTGTTGTTCTTTCATACATTCCTTTTTTTTATTTCAACCATCATATCACATGCATTTTTCTACAAAAATTACATTTATGTATGTTGTCTCTTCCTTCCCACACTCACCCTTCCAATTTCATACCCGCATGGTTGTCATCAATTTATTTGATGCTACCTAATCAATAGATGTGTGTTAGAGGCTCACAGGCCTCCTTCATCAACCTCTTGTTCATCGTTTTATTACCCTCGTATTTTATTTATATGGTTGATAATCATATGCAACAACATCATTAACATTTTCATCCATGCTATACACCATTTTTCATAGATACATAATCCATCATTAGCCATATTTAATCATCATACATTTTTATTGAATACATATATCAATAGACTATTTTTATTCTATAAGCATGTTATATGTATACTCAAGCATTTATATATGCATTTATATAGATAGAATGCATATGCACT
>SNQJ01S0094766.1:14187-38964 GCA_010110895.2 Picea sitchensis | reverse complement strand
TCCGACGTTACTATGCTTTAAACCATTACATATATTTCAACTTATCAATTTAATAAATATACATCAAATTAGCAAGAGAAAATTTTAGAAAATCCCCGTCATTAGCATGGTTTCTTTCTTGTCCATGTTCCTTATTTGTTGCTACAACAATATCATCAATATACTTTAGCTTTTTCTAGTTTCCTTTGTTATCTTTGGTTGTCTTCAAATCTCTTTGGATTATTGCACATCATGTGCTCTTACTTTATTTAATATGTCTCCCTTGCCTGAGAACCTTTCAGCCAATTCACACTTGACCACTTTATATTTCGATACAATGCGTCTTTTTTTTTCTTCTGGTAGAATCGACAACTAGGTTAGGCTCATGCTCGCATGCCACGGGATTGATTCCGACCATTAAAACTATAACCTCCAAGTGTAACTACAAATTCCCCAAGAACAGCACATGGGTAAGTTGAGGTTTCGTTCTGGTTATCTCACATAACAGAGTTCATTAACAGTGCACTCCATCACCAACTAACCTACACCCTAGGAGAATCTATCTTATTGACATCATATCTTTAAAATCTGCGTGCTTTTCTAGGTCAATCTTGCCCAAATTTTCTCGTCTGAACTTTCCAGCACATGTAGTTCCTATACCATTCTCTTATTATTCCTTGGCTAATTGGCCTCAAACTTGACATCCTCGATCATTATTCCAACACACTGTAATGTTGCATTTATATCTTCTTTTTAGCTTCATGTATACTACTATAGAGGAGTCAACTCTATTTTACGCCCAACTATAACTTCATTTGGGTCATCCAACATTTCCTATAATTCCATCCAACTTCATATGCTTTTTACTTGTAAATTTCATCATTTTGAAAATGATTCCAATGCCAAGCATAGACATACTTTCCTTTTCATATACCTTTTCAATATTTTCTTTATTAAATCACTACCCTACTTATGTGTTCTCTTGATTTTTCATCCCATTCTACATTGGTAATGAATTCACCTCCCTTGCAATGCATTCAACATTTTATATATGCATCCACAATTCCCATTCATTGTTGTTATCATTCCTTGAGTGTTGTAATATACTCCAATTAACTTAGACATTAACATTATGGAACCTTCTGCCAATGTCTCAAGTTGTTCCTGGCTTGGTCCAATTCTTAAGTCTACTTCATTTAATGGGATAAATCTGTTTTAAGTTTCAGTGTACCCTTCTAGAACCAAGTTGTAAACAATACAGTGTTTTATTTCTCCATTGGCACCCTTTAGGATGAATAAACCTTCCTTCTTTCATCCACTAAATTTCTTATACTTGTACCATGCTTCCATTGTGCACTCTAATACACATGTGAATCTCTTGCTATGAACTCCTTCAAGCAAAATTTGCTAGTTCCTAGATGGAAAATATTCCAATTCGTCATATATTTTCCCACATAGATGATGCACCCATCTCATGAGAATCACAACACTTGTTTTATTGCAATCACAATTACTTGATTAAATTCCTTTAGATTCACGGTTAAAAAACTTACCTTAACCTCTTCTATATCTTGTCAAGGTTGCTTGGCTATACATAATATGTAACATCCCCACTATAATCCTCAGTTTAATTAATGCATAATGTAGATATGAATGTGGTCGTGGCCAAGCGTTGTAATATGTGAATTGTATTTCTTAATTTTAATAAATAAAATGTGATGGCAGTTGTTGGGGGACAAGGACATAGATTGGGGAATGATTTTTCCACAAGAGAGTGAATTTTCTAAGAGGGGTCCAAGGGGGGAATTATTTATGGGTATTAATTCAAACCCACTTTCCTAAATTTGATTATCATTCGGGACAACCGTATATTTTGTTGTTGAGTATTCCCAAAGGAAATCATTAAAATCATGTAAGAGGGTGAGTGTAAAATTCACATCCCATAGTTATTGGGAGCATGGGGCTGAAGTACAATCAACATTGGGCAGAGTGATAATTCAATTGGCTTGGGGGAAAACGAAATTCCTATGGCCAAAGAGGGAAGTTTTTACAGGCATGTTTTTGCATGAAAAACATGCAAAGAACAGGGAAAACAAAGCACTGGATCTGGAGAAACAATGAAAGGTGAATTATGGAGAATTGTTTCAGCTAAATACTAAAGAGTTGGGTTTTTAGGACTAAAGAGTGAACTCTTGTGTGAGTTGCACTATAACAACAAGTGATTTTTGTTGTTTTCTTGGTATTTTTTCCTAGCGGTGAGTTCCTTTGAGTTCCTAGTAGTGATATTCACATTTACTTGTGTCAGAGAGACCCATGTAAATGAATGGTGCATCCCAATGGAATAAGAGAAGCGAAGGGGCACATTCCTTGGGTTGGGAAGGTCAAGATAAAGAGAGCTGGTGAAATTTGGGATAGTTGCAGGAGAATGTCAGTGGGTAGTGGGATATATGAGTTGTGAGTGGACAGTGAGAGAAACCATTTTCTTGCGGATTCCTAGCCCCATCTCAGGGGTGACTTGATGTTGAGATCTAGAAAAACAAAACTATGGTTGGGTGGAATGTTCGTCCCAAGCAGCGTCGCACAATTATTTTAGAAAGATAAGTGTTTATCTATTTTATGAGTTTAACTGTTGTGCAATTTACTCTATGAATGGGAATGATTTACATGTTGTTGTAGATGAGTTTATTTGTTGCATCTGTGTCATTTCATCATGTTGTATACATGTATACTTATGGGTATGTAAAAATGGTTAAATTTGTGTGTCTTCCTGGTAAGCTACGAGAAATTGTTTATCAAAAAAAATTTCAAATTTATTTGTTTTTCCACAAGTAATGTTCCTCGATTAGGCTGGGGAATGTTACATAATAACCATCTACATTGGTCATAATATTCACAACTCTTCTCTTTAGGAAGTCAGCTTCCATACCTTTGTTGAACATTCTATTTTTAGCATAAATATTCAGATCCAATCCCTATGAGCTCCTGTGACTCATAATACATGTCATCATTTTGATTCTCATGCAGTATCCAAAAAAAATAATCAAGTCCTTCCCTATCTTTCTTATTGAAATTTGAATTACGATTACCAATCACAATGAATGTCATGTATGCAACATTTCCTTCTTTATCAATACACTAGCTTCTTGGATTCCTTTACTCTTTGTCATCTAGAATAATATATACAGTAGTACTTAACACTTTTCATCCATGTCATTTGATCCCTTATGAACAGACCTTTCCAACACTCTCCTTGAGTATTGTCCCTACCCATAATTAGTACTACCTCATTGATAAGTACTCAACCATTTTTCATTTCCATGCTTTTGTACCTTCAATTGTACATCTTCATCCCTATACAGTCGCCATCATCAAATATATTCAGCCTTCCTTCCTTTGGGGTTTCAACTTTTTTTTCCAAATTTCTCTTTGAGAAACATTTTGTCAAGTACTTTGTCGACAGACTAAAAATTTCACTTCTGCAATTTTTTGTGCTTTGTCTCTATCTTTGGTGTTTATCCCATATAGAGAGAAACTCACTCGTGTACCACTTTTTAATGTACTTGTGCACCCCGATGCCCACTGGAATGGAGGGGCACTATAAATTTTCTTCAATCTCCTTCATTTCACCATACCATACATCTATTATATCATATAATTGTTCTTCCTTGTCATATAATGAAAATGCATATACAAATGGATTACATATTCATATATACTCATGATACTTACACAATTATAAATATGCACAGGGGTTCTTAAAACATTACAACAATTACACACAGAAATTCACATAATTAACAACATAAACACATATACTCATAACACTTATCTTTAATAATAATTTACACCAACTAGTTGCTAACATGGGATATTCCTCTCAGCCGTAGGTATTGTTGCACCAGTTATTTCTACAATAGGCCACCCCTGAGTTATGGATATGACTCCACAAGGAAAAACAATAACTCTATCATCCAATTTCCCACTAATTTCCTAGTATGTTCATTCACACAACCATCCCAAATCACTATCTCTCTTTCCCCCTTCAGTATGCACAAACCAAAGAAGTGGAACACCTTCTCTACAATGCAGTCCCTCGGGCTATCACACCTCTTTCCTAGGCTCCAGCATAGACTGGACAGGAAAATCTCAATGCTAGGATCTACATGGATTCTCCATGGAAATTTCACACTATAAATACATGCAAACAATCTTAGCCTTTTTTGACAGGTTTTAGCTCTCTCCCTTGCAACTCGTACAATGCTCCCATGATGATGAGAATGAAGGACATAATGATCTTAGAATGATGGAAAACTCCCAAAACTAAGGAATAAGTATGCTTGGCTCCATCTAGCCACTTGGTACTCAAGGAATTCCTCCCCAACTACTTTTTCACACACTTCAATGTTGATATGCATTGTACATAAACTAAGGTAAATGACTTTGGCTTATAATAAAATACTATTATTTCCAATATTTGGCCCCTTTGGGCCCCCTATCCCACTCTTGTTCCTCTCTTGTAGAATCATAGACCCCATTGTTTTAGTCTCCCTCATCATGCAACCAACAATGTATTTTTTATTAATAACTTTAATGTACATCATTTACATTACTTGGCCCTTGGCCATATTGTTTGTCTCACATCCTAATTCACATATTTACATTACATTGCATCTCGGGGATCAAAATTGTGGTGTTACAGTAAGTGTAAGGCACTGCATTGTTTCTCTATGAACATAAAATCATAGAGGGGAACCAATTGCAATTGTAAACATTTCCATTGGCTAGATAGACTCATAATTAAATATGGATTTTATTCCCCACAAGGGTTCTTGAGTTCAAATCTTGTTGTATTGTGTAAATCTGTATGTGGCTATCTTATGTTTGGTAGTTTGTTTTCCTTAAAATTCTATGCATTGAACCAAATTTTTCAAAGATAGAGAAATAAAAGACACATAGTATAAACACAGTAGTGTAGTATTAATAATGAATATGTAGTGTAGATGCATTAGGTAATTCCAACTTGAGCACTAGAAAATGGATCACTTGTTAAGACCCATAACTACAAAGGGCCTTTCCACTCTCAACCAAAAAATATCAAACATCTCCCTCAACCCGTAAACAAGGGCCATTGAATCGAAACAAAAGCATGCAATGCAATAGAAAACTACTTACCTATGAGATGAAATAAATTCCCTTGGTCAGACTTGTTATCACACAAAACTTGTCTGAGTATTATGGGTTTGTAGTTTCTACCTAAGTCTGTGGTTTTTCCTTGCCTTTCTCCTTTTCGCTGACCAATCCTTAAGTTTTTCCCCTTTCATCTTGTAATTCTCCCTATGTTTGTCCTCGAATGTTTGAGCGACCTTTTGTTTTGTGTAAATCCTTCCTGAGAAGTCTCAGCCCAAAAATTTTGTTTTCTCGGGGTTAATCACTGCCCTCTCTACCTCTGTCACTAATCCTTTTTTTTCCCAAGCCCTCAACCAATCATCCAAGTTTTTATTTACACAGGCCGCAGCAGTGAGCACAAGCGCAACACTTAGAGCGGTCTGATATGGACTCAAATAAAGCGAGCGAGCAGGTTTAGTTTGGAGAAGGAATTTTCATGTCAAAGCTCAGAGATCGACGAAGAATAATAAGAGTGGGAATCGGGAGTTCGGAACGTTGTTGAAGTTATTTGTAAAAGATCCAAACCCCCGAAATCTGAAGTCAGCAGGATCCATCCGATCCAACAGGACGTGTGGCACCAGATCTGAATCGTGGAGAAAGTCATTTCGGGAAAGATGAAGTGAAGAATGTGCAGATATCTTGAGTTCCGAAATGTCGAAGACCCAAAGTCCCAAAATGTCGATATTCATCCGGATCATCTGATTCAAGGGGACGCGTGGCACTTGATCTGAGAAATCGTGATTTTGCGACTCTGAGGTTTTAGCATGGAGAACAGCGTAGATTCGCGAAATGCGGAGTCGCAAAGTTCCTAGGAGTTAGGCCCACGATCACAGCCTATGGTTATATGGGAAGCAAGACCATGAAGAAGGGTAAGCACCAATTGAGCGACGGGTAGTTGAGGTTTCTAAGAAAGCATCCTAGCTGTTAAATTCAAAGAAAATATGATCGTCGATATGGATGGGCTATTTCGCAGATTCGAGCATCGGGATATTTGGAATCAAGAAGAGTGAAGACTCTTGAAATGTAAAATCCTAAAATTTCACATAGGAAGACCTAGGTCATGACTCGAAGTCACATAAAGCGATGGAGAGGAGCCGCACCAGAACCCGAAGGTGCTCGTATTATTCACAGAGGAAGATATGTGTGGCCTCAAGGCACCGAGATTAACTTGAAGGAGTTGTGAACGTCTCTTGGAGCATTCATGGGTGTCAAGCCTCATCCCAATCTCAATGAAAGAAGTTAATGGAAATGGGGGAGGTGTTTGAAACCTCATTTCACCCCATAAATGGAAAGCATGGAAAAGCTAGTCGTGGAGGTAGATTTTCAGCACAAAGTCCCCCTATCAACGGATGCTCCTGCAAAGCCCATACTGATCTGATCTTGTAGCCTGACAGAAGAAGATGCAGACATTGATCCTTGAATGTATTGACCAGAGCGCGCCCCTGGTGGGAGCGAGTTGTTTTGAGTATAAATAGTTAATTTTGATATTTTGTTATGGTCGATGGTTGAGCAACGCTCCTGATTTGTAAAGTTTTAATGAAGCCTCTGGTTCTCTAGTTATGTGTTACCATTTGAGACTTCGTGTTTAATGACAGTCATCTTTCTTTTCATCTCTTTTTCTTCTGATACTGAAGGCTCGGGCATGGATGATCCAGTCAAGTTGTTGTAACCATATTGTGATGTATGTTTGATTGCAGTATTGTTATAGTGTCTTCAGTTTCCTGAAGTTTTGGATTCAAGAGGATCTTGTATTTGAAGCTTTTCCTCCTTAGGTTGCTAGAAGCCCGGATGTCCATAAAAGACCTCTACATTTTCTCCTCAAGTTCTTCATCCTACTCACCTTTACTACAACTTACTGACTAAAGTTAGATTAAGACCTCATCTACCTGTGCATAACAACCTAGTTTTCTGAGTTAAAGAGATATTATCCTGAGTCTACATCCATTACACCCCCCTTAAATTTATTCATTGTGACATAAAACTAATGGGTATTGGGATTACCTTTGCCGCAATCTAGAGGTGACTTCTAGTGCTAACATTTCTGGTGCCATTTTCGGGGACTAATTGAATATTTTCCCTGGGATAGAACGACAATGAGATTTTGATTCTGAAGGTGCATCAAAGATCAGAACCATTGAAGATTGCATTTTTTCACCTGGCGACTCCATTGAGGCGACTCCACTGTTTCATGTGTGGCTTACAGAGGCAGACACACGAGGTCTACTCCACAGCTTCCTTTAGTGACACTTGAAGCTGATCCAGAGAAAATTGTCAAAAGACAAAAGACCCTTCAGGAGGGTACTTCTACTGTCAAACCAGGTGATTCTGGTAATTTTCATTATTCTCATATAGCAACTCTAGTAGTTGTTTCTCATTTTCCTATTACACCATCTGTTGGATCTTATAGAAGTTTAAATTTTGTGAGTTTTCCTACTGATTCCCCCTCTCCCAGTTTCACTACTCCTCCTCCTATTAAAGTTGTTTCTTTTAGAGAGAGGGAAACCTTTGTTCCCTCAAGCCCTGTATCTTTTTCCTCAAATCCTTTGTTGTTTCTTTTCCTCCCAGAGGATCAGTTCCATCCTCCTTTGTTCACGCTACATCCACTCCTAGTTCTCCTCCAACTATTATCCCTATGGTAGGTGCTAATCCCCCTAGGAATAGAATGGATGCCATAGTGGCTGCGAGATATGCCCCTCTGGTCTTACCTCAGCCAATGAATTCTCTCCCTGCTAGAGATTACCTGAAATACATGCCCAAATTCATTGGAGAAGAAGACATGGTTGATGAAGAACACCTTGTTGCCTTCTACAGTTATGCAGACAATATAAATATTTAAAACGAGGATGTGTGGATGAGAGTCTTTGTCCAGAGTCTTGATGGTGAGACTAGGAAATGGTTTAGGGGGTTGACCCCTGGATCCATTGCTGGGATTGAGGATTTAGATGAGGTTTTCTTGAGACAATGGGGAGATAAAAAAGACTTGATGTATTATATCACAGAGTTTGGGTCCCTAAAGAGAAAAGAGGGAGAGTTTGTCTCAGACTTCTCTATAAGATGATTCAACACAATGTATAACAAGATCCCTGTTGAGATAAAGCCTACATAAGCCTCTGCTAAAATTACTTATGCTAGTGCTTTTGACCCTGATTTATGCCTCATGTTAAGAGAAAGAAGAGATACTTCCTTGGCTCATATGCAAGATGCAGCCGTGGAAGTAGATTCCAACATATTGGCAGTTGATAGACTCATAAATAAAGCTGACAGAGATAGAGGAGGGGGGAGATTTGAAGCCTCAACCTCTAGTTCCTCTACGTCCCATCCAAGGATGATTTTAAGGATGGAAAATTGTTTTAAAATGTAGAAACCTTGGTGAATCTTACTAATCCTTCATATGCCAACTATAAATGTTTGGCGATATTTTTGTTAAAATATTCAAATTTATAAGGATTTTATATAGTTTTTATAAATTTTTGGCATTTTTTAAGGTAAAATAATTTTATCCTATAGAATTTGGGCGAATCATTTTTCAAATAGCGAATCTCGTTTTTGGAAAAACCATGGAAAATTAGCCCATGAGCGAAATTTAGCCACTAAAATCATCCATGGTCCCATCCTCAAGTAGATGAATTGACCAAGCTAGTAAAGTCTCTTTCTACAGAGATGGAGAAGATGAAATTTGAAGGAAAGCAGAGTTATAAGAGTGCCCAAAATACTGATAATAGGGGTAACTTCAGAAGACCAAATATTACCCCTCAAATACTCCCAAGAGAGCCTCGGAACAGAGATAGGGATGACCAGAAAATCCAAACCCCTCTCCAAAACAACCTTGTTGATGATGTAGAAGGAGAGGAAGAAGAGATTAACCCTGAGATCCATTGTCTTGGAGACACATCCCCTTTCCCCCATTTAACACAATCTGCATATGAGGATTCCCTCATGGAAATCCAAATAAATGAGCTTAGTAAAGGGGAGAAGGCCAATAGTAGTCCCAATAAATATAACCTCATGTCTAAAAAGAAAGAAGGGAAGCCTGAAATCCCTAATCATCCCTCTAGAGAAGAGAAGCCTGCTAAAGATGCAGCAAATAGTAGAAAGGAGAAGGAAACATGGAGCCCCCCACCAGTAGCCAAAGGTCTTATCCCAGAAGTGAGAGAAAATATGAATCTGCCCCTCCTATTTTAACTTTGAGCATGAAATTCAAAAGATCAGAATCCTTATACCCCTTTCAAAGCTGGTCAAGCACGAAGATTTTAAAAGGTCCCTCTCTAAAATGTTGCAGCCCGAGCCTTCATCTTATTCCACAGACTCAGTTAACCTTCAAGATGAAAATCCAATGGTCATTCTAGGTCCCTTGATAGAAGATAGAGATGATTCATCCCCTTCCTTCTACACCTCACTGAACATACATGACAAGGTGTTGCATAATTTTTTGATGGACTCAGGGGCATCTCATAACCTTATGCCCAAAACTGTCATGGACAAACTTGGATTAGAAATCACAAAGACTTATCATGATTTGAATTCTTTTTATTCAAGGAAGGTGCAGTGTCTTGGTGTCATCAAAGATCTGGTTGTGACCCTGTTTCAGTTACCCATGAAAAATGTGGTCATGGATATTGTGGTAGTTGATGTTTCCCCCAAGTTCAGCATGATATTGTCAAGATCTTGGATAAAGAGACTCGGGGGAACATTGCAGATGGACCTCACATATGCTACCATTCATGTGTTTGGAGGGGAGCATAGAAGACTCTACAGGGAAGCTCAGTTGGCCTACATTATCAACGATCAATCTGACCCCACCAACCATCCTATTTTTTCCTTTGATATTGATCTGGGATCCATCTTGTTGTAGGTCACTGATTCTCCTGAGCCTCCTCTCAAAATTAGGAAACAATCTGTTACTCTCTTTGGATATTCTCTTCTGACTACCTGTGTTCGGAAAAAAAAATTTGATGGAGCCTCTTCTAGAGAAGGCGTTGGTGTTGAGGTGGTCTTTGTTTCTTCTGTTCAAGAAATTATATCTCTTTCATACAAGTTAGAATTTGAAGCTACTAATAATGTGGCAGAATATGAAGCTCTTGTTTTGGGTTTGAGGACTGCAAAAGACATGGGGATTGAAGAGATATCAGTGTTTGGAGACGTTGATTTAATTGTCCATCAGATTAGAAATGTTTATCAGGTCAAGCATCCGAGGTTGAGATCGTATAGAAATGAAGTCTGGGATCTAGTTGACAGTTTTTTCTCATCTTTTAACATTTCATTTGTTCCAAGAGAAGAGAATGCCATGGTTGATTCTCTGGTTGTTTCAGCAAGAAATTTTAGAGTCCCTCTGCCACCTAAGATCATATACGATGTAGAAGTGAAATATAGACCCTCTATACCTGACAATGTCAAGCATTGGAAAGTGTTTGAGGATGATCTTGAAATCAAAAGGTTCCTGGAGACTGTTGATGAGTTTTATGCATTACACACTGATCAAGATATTGATTCTGAAATGGATCATCATGCTGATGTTTTTCTGAACAAGATTGTTGATCATTATATTGTTCAGTTTCCTAGTAATCACATCCCAAAGGGACTAGTTCCTTTGGAAAGACTAGATGACAATAATTATGTGGCAATAAAGGGTAAAGTCTCCAATGATGACGTTGATGTAGCTGAGTGCAATATTGGCATAGATAAAGATCCAAGATTTGTCAAGTTGTCAAACAACTTGTCAAGGGAGAAAAGGGTTGAGTATATTGATTTATTAAGAGAATTTTCTGATGTGTTTTCCTGGACTTATGAAGAACTCAAAACATACGACACAGGTGTCATTGAACATAAGATCCCATTTAAAGAGGAGGCCAAACCAATTAGGCAGAAATTGAGACAAATAAATCCTATGTTGCTGCCTATTATGGAAAGGGAGGTAAAGAAGTTGGTGGACGCCCAAATCATTGTCCCTTTGAGATATTCTGAATGGGTGGCCTACTTGGTTTCAGTAAGAAAGAAGAGCGGATAAATCAGACTATGTGTCGATTTCAAGAACCTGAATAGAAGCTCTAAGAAGGAAAATTATCATTTGCCAAAGATGGAACACATATTGCAAAGGGTTACAAGTGCTTCCAGGATTTCCATGATTGATGGATTTTCTGTCTATAATCAAATCTTTGTTCTGCCTGAAGACAGAGAAAAGACATCCTTCACCACTCCTTGGGGAAAATTCATGTATGATAAGATGCCCTTTGGATTGATGAACGTAGGTGCAACTTTCCAATGAGCCATGTACATCGCTTTCATTGGGGAAAAGGATAAATTTGTAGTCATCTATATGGATGACATTACAATTTTTTCCATGTCTGATAAAGAGCATTGTTATCATCTGAGAAAGGTCTTCTTGAAATGAAGAAAATTCGGTCTCTCCCTTAATCCTAAAAAGTCTCTATTTTCCATGAAAGAGGGGGAATTGTTGGGGCACATAGTATCGGCCGAGGGGGTCAGAATTGATTCAGCCAAGGTAGAAGCTATCCAAACCTTGTCGCTTCCCAGATCCAAGAAGGAAGTCCAGTCTTTCTTGGGAAAAAATAATTTTCTGAGAAGGTTTGTTTCGAATTTTTCCGAATTGGTGAAGCAGATCACAACCATGCTCATGAAGGGGAATGAAGTAAAATGGACTACTGGGTCTAGGAATTATTTCTACCAAATCAAGAAGGCACTGACTGAGGCACCTGTGCTTATCAGTCCAGATTACTCCAAATATTTTCTAATTTTCTCCTTTGCCTCCTTTGACACAACAACAGTTATTTTATTGCAAGAGAATGTTGAAGGGTTGGAGCATCCCATTGCCTTTTTCAGCAGGGCATTGAGAGATGCTGAGGTAAAATATGGCATCATGGAAAAGAAGACCTATGTTTTAGTGAAATCCCTCAAGGCTTTCAATATCTATGCCCTCATTCAAAGGTTGCCATGTATGTTCCTTCAGCTTCTGTGAAGGACATTCTCATTCATCCTGACATGGATGGAAGAAGGAGCAAATGGATTGCCAAAATCCTTGAATTCAATCTAGAAATAAATCCCACAAAAATAGTTAAAGTCCAAGGTTTGGCCAAACTATTGGATGAATCTAATTGCAGAGCTTTAGGGGTTAACTTCATCAACATCCACTCAGCATATCAGCAAGCTGAGTTGTACCATACAGGCCCACAAGTCAGCCCTCCATTGGCAGAATGCACCTGGTACAAAGATATTATATTTTTTCTGCAAGAGTTGTGACCTCCAGGTGGCATGGGAAAGGGAAAGGCAAGAGCTCTTAAGCTCAAAGCAATTAAATATTTCCTTACTGACCAAGTCTTGTATTGGAAAGACCCTCTAGGAGTGTTTTTGAGATGTTTAGACCCACAGGAGGCCCAAAAAGTTATGTTTGATTTTCATGACAGCCTATATGGGGGACATCACTTTTGGAGGACCAAAACCTATAAAAGTCTTAGGGTTGGGTACTTCTGGCCTAGCCTGTTCACTGATGTCTATGAAAAAATCAAGGCCTATATCAAATGTCAGAAATTCTCTGGGAAGCAGCAACTCAAGTCTCTTCCATTGAAGCCTATGGTAGCTTCGGGACCTTTTCAGTAGTGGGGCCTGGACTTTATTGGGGAAATTCATCCTGCTTCAAGTAGATAGCATAGGTGGATCTTGACTGCCACTGATTAATTTACCAAATGGATAGAAGATATCTCCACAAAGAGTGATTCTCACAAGGTATTCATTGGTTTTCTTGAAGATATTATAGCAAGGTTTGGTTGTCCAAAGATAATTGTCACTAATAATGTTGCATCCTTAAAAGCTGAGTCATTGATCAGGTTTTGTGAGCAGTGTGGAATTGCATTGATTCACTCAAATCCTTACTACCCCCAGGGGAATGGACTAGCAAAGTCCTCTAACAAGAGCCTTATAAAAAATATCGAAAGACTGCTAAAGGACAATAAGAAATCATGGGATTCAAAGCTCAAATTTGCTCTATGGAATGCTAGAGTGGCAACCAAGAGGTCTCTCAGTGTCTCTCATTTTCAGCTTGTGTATGAAGTTAAGGCCATTTTTCCTTCTCGGCTCGCCTTTCCAGTGGAAAAATTATTCCAAGACCACCAAGGGGAGACTAATGATATGATTAGAAGAATTCAACAGCTAGTAGAAGCACAGTAGACTAGGGAGAAGCTACTGGACAAAGAGCATGAACATCAACAGAAGATCAAGCAAGCTTTTTACAGAAAGGTCAGAAAAGATAATTTTCAGTTGGGAGATCTAGTACTCAAATGGGATGCACCCAAAAATGACAAGGGTAAACACAGTAAATTTGAATCCCTGTGGATTGGCCCCTTCAAAATCTCTGAGGTGTTTCCAAATAATACCTACAGGTTGCAGAATTTGGAGGGTGATGAAGTTTTCGGTGGCCCTGTAAATGGGCATTTTTTGAAGAAATATTTTGTTTAGGCTGTAGCCATCATTCCACCTCTGTAAATACCACTCTTGTTTTATTTTGTTTTTTAATTTTTCGTTTTCAATAAAAGACTCCATAACCAAAAGAAAAGGCATTGGAACTACTTGTTCTTGGCAGCTCGCAGGGACCATGCCATCCCTTGTGGAGCCAAATGTTATCACACAAACTTGTCTTAGTCTTGTGGGTTTGTAGTTTCTACCTAAGTCTGTGGTTTTTCCTTTCCTTTCTCCTTTTCTCCGAACAAGCCTTAATTTTTTCCCCTTTCGTCTTGTAATTCGCCCTATGTTTGTCCTCGAACGTTTGAGTGGCCTTTTGTCTGGTGTAAACCCTTTCTGAGAAGTCTCGGCCCCAAAATTTTGTTTTCTCGGGGTTAATCATTGCCTTCTATACCTCTGTCACTAATCCTTTTGTTTTCCCAAGCCCTCAACCAGTTGTCCAAGTTTTTATTTACACAGGCTGCCGCAGCGAGCACAAGCACAACACTTAGAGAGGTCTGATATGGACTCAAATCAAGCGAGCGAGCAGGTTCAGTTTGGCGAAGGAATTTTCATGTCAAAGCTTAGAGATCGGCAGTGAATAATAAGCATGGGAATCGGGAGTTCGGAACGTTGTTGAAGTTATTTATAAAATATCTGAACCCCAAAAATCCAAAGTCAGTAGGAGTCATCCGATCCAACAGGACGTGTGGCACCAGATCTGAATCGTGGAGAAATTCATTTTGGGAACGCTGAAGTGAAGAATCTGCAGATTTCCCGAGTCTCGAAATGTCGAAGACCCGAAGTCCCAAAATGTCGATATTCATTTGGGTCATCCAATTCAAGGGGACGCATGGCACATGATCTGAGAAATTGTGATTTCGCGACTCGGAGGTTTTAGCATGGAGTACAGCGTAGATTCATGAAACGCGAAGCGTGAAGTCGCAAAGCGCCTGGGAGTTAAGCCCACGATCATAGCCCGCGGTTATATGGGAAGAAGGGCCATGAAGAAGGGTAAGCGTCGATTGAGCGGCAGGAAGTCGAGGTTTCTGAGCAAGCATTATGGTCGTTAAATTCAAAGAAAATCCGATCGTCGGTCTGGATGGGATATTTCGCAGATTTGAGCATCGGGATATTTGGAATCAAAAAGAGTGAAGACTCTCGAAATGCGAAATACCGAAATTTCACATAGGAAGCCCTAGGTCATGACCCGAGGTCACATGAAGCGATGAAGAGGAGCCGCACCAGAAGCCTAGGGCTCTCGTATTATTCACAGAGGAAGATCTGTGTGGCCTCAAGGCACCGGGATTAACTTGAAGGAGTCGTGAACGTCTCCTGGAGAATTCATGGGTGTTAGGCCTCATCCCGATCCCGATGAAAGCAATTAATGGAAATGGGGGAGGTGGTTGAAACCTCATTTCACCCCATAAATGCAAAGCATGGAAAATTTGGTTATGGAGGTAGATTGTCAGCACAAAGTCCCCCTTTCAATGGATGCTCCTACAAATACCATACTGATCTGATTTTGCAGCCTGACAGAAGAAGATGCAGACGTCGAGCCTTGAATGCAGTGACCAGAGCGCGCCCCTAGTGGGAACGAGTTGTTCTAAGTATAAATAGTTAATTTTGATATTTTTTTATGGCCGATGGTTGAGCAACGTTCCCGATATGTAAAGTTTTAATGAAACCTCTGGTTCTCTGGTTATGTGTTTCCATTTGAGACTTCTTGTTTAATGACATTTAGCTTTCTTTTCATCTCTTTTTCTTCTGATACTGAAGGCTCGGGAATGGATGATTCAGTCGAGTTGTTGTAACCATATTGTGATGTATGTTTGATTGCAGTATTGTTATAGTGTCTTCAGTTTCCTGAAGTTTTGGATTCAAGAGGATCTTGTATTTGATGTTTTTCCTCCTTAGGCCACTGGAAGACCGGATGTCCATAGCAGACCTCTACATTTTCTCCTCAAGTTCTTCATCCTACTCACCCTTACTACAATTTATTGACTGAAGTTAGATCAAGACCTCATCTACCTGTGCATAACAACCCATTTTTCCGAGTTAAATCGATATTATCCTGAGTCTGCGTCGATTAGACCCCCCTTAAATTTATTCATTGTGACATAAAACTGATGGGTATTGGGACTACCTTTTCCGCAATCCATAGGTGACTTCTAGTACTAACAAGACTAAAATCCTTATTGTTGTATTTGTCAGAGAATGGCTTCATGTTTCCAAGAAACAAAAGCAAGGCAAACAAGAGCACAATGAGTCGCACCATCACCACTAGTCCCACATATTCTCATTTGCATACCATCACCAAAGAGATGCATAGAAAATTCACTGACACAACATAGACATTTTGATCATAGTCTTAATGGATACACCCTATGTGTCATATATACTCTACAATAACATCACCTTTGAAACCCCATCATTACCACCAATATGTTCATCCCAATATACACAAATTTTCTCTTTCCACTTTCAAAAGCCATTTATATAATATGCACCAAATTGTAGTGATGCATATAGAGGTATCATCTTACCTCCAAATTTGTTATACATATAGAGGTATCAAAATTATTAAAAGTCCACATTGAAATTGTAAACTCATTGGAACTTCATGTTCATGTGTAAATAAATTCATTTATAATTAAAATGATTTACCCTTGAAAATATTTTTAGGTCATTAAAAGTATATAATTTATAATAAATATGATGAAAATATTTCAATATCTATAATAAATTTAATGCACAAGTTTTCATCAAAACTTCGCAATTAAGTGTGCTTGGGCTAGAGTAGTACTAGGATGGGTGACCTCCTGGGAAGTCCTTGTGTTGCACCCTCTTCGGTATTAAGTATTGAGTGGGCCTAATAGTTAAGAACATGTGTTTCCTCTTAGGAGGTCACGGGTTCAAATCCAGAGGGGGGTAGGGTATGAGGGTATGTACACTTCCATAGACTTCAAATCTAGAGGGGGTTAGGGTAGGTACACCTTCATAGACTTTAATGGTCAAATGGGGTACTTTTCCCCACGAACAAGTCTCATACACCAATTTGGTGTCTCGCTTAACCGTGACCTTAAAATTAAAATATTATTATTATTATTATTATTATTATTATTATTATTATTTTATAACATTTTTGTTATATAATTTTTTAAACTAAAACAAAGATATATAATATAAAAATATAATAATTATAATTTTTCGATCCACTGATTTGGTGACAAATGGAAAAGAGACGAGACCTCTCGGGTCCATGGGTTCCACAGTGAGACCCGATGCAATTCCCCAAGCACCACATGGATGCACCCGACCCCCACCTCATGCAGTGCTTTAGTAAGGTTTTAAAAACTTTAATCAGACTCGAGTTGGAAATCATGAAGGACATAAACCACAGTAAATGTAGCTATCTTCGAGATATATGATTGTGGGATATGACCAAATGCCACGACAACAGGCGCCAATACAACCCCCACGTGAATCCTCTGGAGTGGAAAATATTTGAAGTTCACAATCCGATGTCATGTGTCCTCAGAGAATTTGATGGCCCTAATTCACTTCGGGACTTTGGGCTTCGACAGTTCTCGAGTCTTCACACATGCAAACCTCTGGAGTGAAATCCTTCCAGAGTGTCGGATCTTTTGGCATGTGTCCTCCTCTATTCAGCAATCATGATGAACTCCGAAGTGGCATATCTTCTGACATGCGTCCTCCTATATTCAACGGTCACGATGAACTCCAGTGCTTCAGCCTTCGGGAGTTCTCGACCCTCCACTCTTCAACTCTTATGGAGTACTTCTGCTCAGGAGTGCGGCAGCTGGCGACACATGTCCTTACCAATGGACAGCTCAGATCTACTCTGCTACTTCAGGATTTGGGGATTTTCTAAGAACCACGCTTCATTTCCTCCTGAGTGGCTCTGCGGAGTTAACAATCTACTGCCACGTGCCTCCCTGTGCCAATGGCTAGGATATACTTTGGCGCTTCGACACTTCGGGTCCTTTTGGACTCTCTACGATATTATACCCCAAATCCTCCGAAGTACCGAAGTCTCAGATTCCCGGAGTTCCAGTCCCTTCACCAACCACATTGGTTAGGTGGGAACGTACCATCAGATGATACGTAGATGGGTCAAGGGCGACACATGCCCTCACCCGAGGTGATACGTGTCATGTTCCAAAGGCTCTATGGGGTAGGTGATGCGCATGAATCCAGGTGGCACATGGCTCGTCAGGATTAAATCCACGTCACCATGGATGGCGTCACTACATCTTGTCGCTCTAGTCTTATCGTCTTTCAACATCCCTCAGATCTCACGATCGAGATCTGGCCAATACCAATTTGTTCACAGATCGACAGCTCACAGTGATTGTGGAACCCCAATGTGCTTGATCTTTATCGGAGAGTTCAATCTCCACAATCTGAAAATTGCTCGCTCGACTCTTTTTAATCGTGGTCGTTGATCCTACACGTCGGCGATATCAATGATGTTGGTTGATTGCGGACCGTGAACTAGCACATCCTTTAATTTATCCTTCGTGCTCCACAATGATTCCCAACCATCGATCTAATCGAACAGCTGGTGTTTGATTCGTTAACTCCAATGGATTTGTAGGTCAATCTGACGACCGAGATCATTTTTCCTCCCGATGAACGACTTGCATTCATCTCCTCTGTCAAGTTCTTGATTCCTCTATGGCTCTTGTTACTCCGGGAGTTCGGTTAATTTTGACTATCGTGAAGTTTGGCATCCCAGAGCTTCGAGCTCTTGAAACTCTGAAACCATCAAGAGCTAGCTCCTTTCAGTCTCAGCGCAGGGTTGTTACACCTAGGTCACATGGACCTTCTGAAGACTCTCGGGCTATGATCTCTACTCTTAGCCAAGTTTTGGTTAAGGTCGTGGGCGTGACTTTAAGGTCTCTCGGGCTACTGGTTTGAAGGAAACGCTTTCCTATCTCACAGATCTTTAAGTTCTGAAACAGGGTGGGATAAAACTGTGGGATTACCGAGACAATATCAGTGCTAATAGGCTTACTCCGACTCTGGAACTATGAGGTAGCTCCCTAGGAAAACACCTTCAAGGGTTAAACTAGAGCATACAGGAAAAGAAAAGGCATAATTTCTCAAGGAATCCAACGTATACACATAACTTAACCATTTCAATACAAAAACCATTTATAGATATGTAAATACATGCATGCAACCATTAATTCCCAATTTAATGCATAGAGTATGAAAACACTTATCAAAACCAAATAATGTGAAGTGACTACTGGAAGGAGTTCTTGTTTCCACCCAACCATAGGCTCAGTCACTCCTAATGGATTTACCAATAGCCACCCTCGAGCTAGACCACGATGCTTTGAGATTGAATCTCTTCTTTCGACACAAAAATAGATAGGGACAAAGGTTACTCTCCTTCTCCCGCGGGATCTTGGAAATGTTTTACACGATACCAAGCAAGGAGGACTGGCCTCATTTATCAGCATGTATCTTAACCTTCTCAGTCATTTCCTGCGACCAGAACGCTTATCTCTTCATTCTTCCTTGAACCCGGGAGCTTAGCTTCTCATCTCTGCACTCTTCGCAGGTATTTTTCCCTGTCCACCACACCTTCCTTTCTTTCTTGTCTCAACAAAGTTGCATGTGGTTCGAATTCCCAGTCCTTGGTCATGTCTGGAAGCCTTATAGATGGGTGCTCTTCCCCATCCCCTCATTAACTCTTGAGGAGGTCTTCCCACCTACCAGCCTGACTGTAATTCATTTTTGGGTCAGAGAACTATTTTGGCCCTAAGAAATTTAAATCCAGTAAGGTATTGGTTTGGTGAAGGTTAATGCAACCATTCCTGGTCCCCTTCACCATCTCTTTTCATATCATTCATGGTCTTTCTTAGTACACCCCCCTTCCAGCAGTCATGCAACACTTATCCATTTTTCTAGTAAATAACATAATTTACATTCATTGACCTTTTATACAAAGGTNTATATGCCTCAGATAGTACCCTGGGTAAAAACCTCCCCATAGAGATACCCTCCTTTAAAAGTCCATCAAGAACCGAGAAAGAGAATGTGAAGGTGCAAGGCCTTAGTAACCCTGCACGAGGAGGAACGATCCTCTTGAAAACCCGAGATGGAAGAATAAGGATGAAGTATCGAATCGATGGACGAGATCCCATCGAGAGATCTGTGGTAACTCACGACCGTCAGATCGGAAGAAGAAGCTGGAAGGTTAAGTACCTTGACCCTAAATAGGTGTTGATCAACAAATGAGATTCCGTCAGGAAATTTGCGGTCACACTCGACCGTTAGATTGGTAGGAAAAAGTAGGGTGTTAAACGCCTTACCACTTGGTTTCTCTGTGTCTTCGTGGGTAGCGAAGAGATCGGGACCGTAGATCTCCAATGTCCATGGGAGTATCTAGACCGTTGATTTTCCCATGACCAGGAAGTCATGGGAGAATGCACAAGTTAGGAACCTGTCTGAGCCGTCAGTTCTCGGCTGAAAAACCCAACAACTGTTGGATCTGTCAGGAGTTACCCGAGGGT
This sequence comes from Picea sitchensis, assembly GCA_010110895.2. Taxonomy (NCBI): domain Eukaryota; kingdom Viridiplantae; phylum Streptophyta; class Pinopsida; order Pinales; family Pinaceae; genus Picea; species Picea sitchensis. The sequence continues at coordinate 18,820 of SNQJ01S0094766.1, read as the reverse complement.
TAAAACCCCAGTGTATAGGGGCAAAAGTCCCGGGATAGATCTGAACCGTCCGAATGATGGAGGTCACATGTCGTAAAGTTACCCATTTCGGGGAATCGGAAATCGCGAACTCGGAAGTCCTGGTGACGAGAGTTCGAGATTTTCCATGGTGAAAACCCCAGGATAGATCTAAACTGTCTGAACGACGGAGGCCACGTGTCATAAGATTACCCATTTCGGGGAATCGAGAATCGCGAACTCAAAAGTCCTAGTGACAAGAGTTCGGGATTTTCCATGGTGAAAACCCCAGGATAGATCTGAACCGTCTGAACGATGGAGGCCATGTGTCCTAAGATTACCCATTTCGGGAAATCGAGAATCGCGGGATCGGGAGTCCTGGTGAGGAGAGATCGGAACTTTCCATTGTGGAAACCCCGGAACAGATCTGGACCATCCGATTTAAGGAGGCAACGTGTCAAGAGATTGCTCGTTTCGAGAAATCGGGGATCAGGGATTCGGGAGTTCCGTTGACAAGAACCTAGGCTCTCGCCTTGATAAATCCTGACCCATAATGTCGAGATGTTAGCATGTGGCTAAGTCCCAATGAACGGATGAGATTCCTTCGGGGAACCTCAAAGTCACTCATGACCATCAGATGTGGAGAAGAGACGTCAACTTTAAGCCTGGGCATGAATGCGCCTTAGGGTAAGTGACGATCAGATCTCGACGGTCGGAATCCACCTGCCCAGATCTACGGCTAAGGTTTCATTCTCGAGCCCCCTTGTTGTTCTGCCTTTAGCAGTGGGGGGGGGGTTCGGAATCGGATGTGCAACTCTCGAACGGTTGAGATTAATTCACATTGATCAACGGTGCTCAGGTGAATTCCAGACCCCCCTTGCCATTCTGCCTTTAATGGGGGGGGGCGGTCCGAAATAGTGTGGCGTGTGAAGTGGGGCCCCCTCTTGTCCTTTCGACTACCATGTTGCACTTCCCCCTATGCCACTTGTATTCCACTTAACTATGCGATGGGGCCTGTCCTCATTGGCTATTCGCTAGCCCTGTTGGGATTCGTCCCTATTGGTCAGACGCTAGCCCTGTCGGGGTTCGCCGATTGCAGAGTCGAACGATTCAACACCCCTGTAGTGCCGAGGCACGAAATACAAAGAGGCACTGCGATTATTTGAACTATGACCATGACCCGCGACCACATGGGAACGAGGAGAGAGAAAGAGCTAGCTTGCGTTAGGCCTCCGTAGGTAATTCGGGGGCTCTGATTCAGCAGAAATCAATGAAAATTTTGATTGAGGTAGTGGGTATGTGACATAGACATGGTATCATTTCTTGAATTCTCTAGAAGTTCTCTTTCTGTCGGCGTAGCTCTTCTGTCTATCCTGGAAATTTTAAGATTTTGTTTTATATGAATCACTTATTTTTCCATTTCTTTCATCATGTCCGATATGATTGTAATTCTATCCACTGGATTACTCCAGTTGATTGGAATCTTTCACTTTCTACCATAGAGGGCTTCAAAAGGGCTCATCTTTAGTAACTCTTGATAATCGTTGTTGTAGGAAAATTATACCAATGGCAAGTATTCTTCCCACTTCTTAGGTTGATCCATTACATGTATCCTTAACATGTCTTCAAACTCACTAAGGAGAGCCATCCACCTAGCTTGTCTGGCATTGATTTTTGGTTGATAAAACAGGTGCCTCAACCCACAATGGTCTGTCATAAGTACAAACCTCCTACCCAGGAGGTAATGCCTCCACATTTTTAAAGCATGCACTATGGCAGCCAACTTGAGATCATGGGTCACATAATTGATTTCATGCTCATTCAATTTTCTGGATTCGTAGCAAATTACACGTCCTTCTTGTATAATGACTCCTCCTAGTCCTTCCTTGCAGGAAGTTGTACACATGAGGAATTCATTATTAGGGTCTGCAATCTTTAGCACGGGTGCATGGGTTAGAAGGTATTTCAGTTCTTGAAATATTTCTTCACATTCTGATGTCCAAGTGAATTTAACCCCCTTTTTCTAGAGGGCAGTGATTGGACAACCAATCTTGGAAAATCCTTTTATGAACCTTCTATAATATCCTGCTAAGCCCATAAAGGATCTGATATCAAATACATCCTTCGGGGTAGGCCATTCCATAATATATCTGATCTTGTCATGGTCTACTGCCACCCCTTCTTCATAAATAACATGGCCCAAGTAATGTACTTGCTTCTGGAAAAATTCACACTTGCTAAACTTAGCGTAGAGTTGATGCTCTCTTAGTACTCGAAGTACAAGTCTAAGATGGTCTTCATGCTCCTATATTTTCTTGGAGTAAATTAGGATATCATCAATGAAAACCAATACAAATTTGTCTAGGAACTTGTTGAGTACATTGTTCATCAAGCACATAAAAGTGGCGGGGGCATTGGTTAATCCAAATGGCACCACCACAAATTCATAGTGACCATATCTGGTCCTGAAGGCTATTTTTTAGATTTCTTCATCCTTGATTCGAACTTGATGGTATCCAGACCTTAAGTCAATCTTTGAGAAAATGGAAGCACCCCCTAATTGGTTGAACAAGTCATTGATTCTTGGTAAGGGGTACTTGTTCTTTATGGTTGTCTTATTGAGTTGTTTATAATCTATGCACAGTCGGAGTGTGCCATATTTCTTCTTCATAAACAATACTGGTGCTCCCCATGGAGACACATTTGGTCGGATGTAGCCTTTTTCCAACATTTCCTTTAGTTGTAGCTCAAGCTCAACTAGCTCGGGTGTACTCATCCTATAGGGTGTTCTAGACATGGGCACTGCTCCTGGTGCAAGTTCTATCGAGAAGTCAATGTCTCTTCTCGGAGGTAGACCTGATACCTCTTATGGAAACACATATTTATACTCTCTTAATATGGGGTGGTCCTCTAGGTTTGGTTTTTCATCCTCAATAGATTCCAACACCTGAATTGCATATAGAGGACACCCCTTTCTGCAATACTTTTTCATTTGAAGGGTTGATATTTGTCTCACTGAGAAAGGATTTTGAATCCCTTGGAGGGTTATCTCTCTCCCTTATTCATTTACACATTCTAAATTTTTATGGTAACAGTCCAACTTAGTTTTATAAGAAGCCAACTAGTCCATACCAATCAAGTCGTAAAATCCTAGGGGAAGTATGTTAAGGGTCGCTTGGGTGGACAATCCATCCATAATGAATTGGCAAGCTAATATGACCTCTGCTACTTTTCTTTTGGTTCCAATGGCCAGTTGTACTAACCATGGCTTAACATGTCTAACTGGTTGTCATTTACACTTGTCAACAGTTTGAGGGGGCACATAACTCAAATTAGAACCAGGTTCAATTAAAATGGAAACTAAATAGTTGGCGATCATACCTTCCATATCCACCACTGAAGCTTGGTGGTCGGCTTGTTTATTATCCAAGGATTCATAAATCTGTGGCATGCTCCTAGCCACATCATTGATCGCGGTAGCTTCTTCGACATTGTAGATTCTCTTGATGTTTTGTTGTATGTGTGGACAATCTCTTAGCAGATGTTCTTCTCCACAACTCCAACATTTCAAGGGTTCTCGCTTTGGGTTATCAGTTTTTCTTGGGGTTGTTCCAAAAGGTTTGTTTCCACTATGGGAGGGGGAATTCTGTTGATACACACTTTTAGTAGGAAGACTCATCCTAGAGTCCTTGCCAAAGTTCTTAAATCTTGAGGATTTAAACCCATTTTTCTTGGTACCCTAGCTACTCTTCTTCTTCCAGTCCTCACGAGGTTTGGTCTGACCTTCGAACTGTTCATAGCAATACCTTGCCTTCTGGATAGTATCTTCTAAGGTCTTTGGTTCGTCAAACTCAATCCTATCCCAGTAGGACTGAGCTAACCCACTAATAAATCGTTGCACTTTTACCTTTTCATCCTTTATGTAGGGTACATACCTTATCAGCTCAAGGAATTTATTGATATATTCCTCTATAGTGAGTTATCCCAACTTGAGTTCATAGAACTCATTAGTCTTCCCATCAAAGTATTTCTCTTACAGATACTTCTTCTTGAAGTATTTCTCAAATTGCTTCCATGATAAGTCATTCCCATGGATTCCTTTCACATTCCTATGATCTCCCACCAAATGGAAGCCTTCCCCTTCAGGTTGAAGATGGTTATTCGAGCCTTCAAGTTTTCAAAGTAGTCATGGACTATGAAGTACTTCTTTAAACCAAGCATCCAAGCTTCTGCCTCTTCCCCTTTCTTAATTTCCCCATTGAAAGAGGGTGGTTTGGCTTTCTTGAATTCTTCAGGGTCACAACTTTTGGAAAGATTTTTCTTCTTTCCTTTCTTTTGAGAATGTGATCTAGTTTTTATACTAGAGGATCCCTCGAAGTTTCCAGTTTCCTTTCCAAAGGACTGATCTGGATTATTTTCGGCATGAAATGCGAGCGGAGATATAATAAAGAAATGCACAGATATATCGCAGATATTCAATAAGATAACATAAATGTATCAGAGATGCAACCATAAACACAGATATACAATAATACACGATTTCTATTAATGAAAGAAATGTACAGACACTGTAAAAATACAGAGTGAAAGACTCGCTAGAATGGTGGCAGCTTATCTTTGAGAAGAGATGTGACGG
>SNQJ01S0094765.1:0-31959 GCA_010110895.2 Picea sitchensis | reverse complement strand
TTGTAGTGCCTCTTAGCTATTTTATCTTCCATTGTTCTCTTATTTCTCCAAGTGGGAGTTAGTTTTGCTTGTTCGGTGTCCAACAAGCCTGCAACTTCTAGCTTTCTTATAAAATAAGTAGAGAGACAACCATGTGAGTATTCACTCCCTATATTTCTAAAGATCCTAATGTAAATTTTAAGTCCCCCCCCCATCACCAAAAGGCCAATTTCAATACACTTCATATAGAAAAAAATTCCCCAATATTCCACTCTATCTGAGTAAATGCCATATACATCTAGGAAAGAGATTTATTTCACCATATCTAATGAAAATAAGACTACCCCTAGAGTTGTAGGAAAGGCCTAAAAATTAGATAGGGTAAATGAGCACCTCCACCATCCTGTTATATTCCCACCAAATCTCTCAATAACATACTGAACTCTCACCCAATCATAAATTTGGATAGTTTTTGAATAACCTTTTCCCAATCTATCATTGTCTCCTAAAGGGGGATAATGGAGGGTTTTAAAGTCTCTATAAGCCTCCTGATGGCCAATTTCTTTAAGGGATTGACCAACCCTTGAAAATTGAGGGTTAGGAAGATCATTTAATCCCCTCACAAGGGGATAATGCCCCAAGATCCCCAACTAAAGATAATTGTTTCCCACATTTAACATATGATGATGCTTGTTTATATGCTATGGACATATAATAGTTTCTCCATCCATGGTTTGTCTCCTATTTTTCTCATTAAGGAACCCTAACCCCCCTTCCACCTTCCTTGGGAAGTGTTGGAACACATATAAATCCTAATCCTTGAGCTTTACTTTCTCGAACTTCATCCTTTTTAATAATAACTCAGAAGTCGACTTTCAAATGTTTAAATCAAATTTACTTCTAGTCATAAAGCACGCACGATGTCCACCATTGATAAAGTCCCCCCGTTGATTGAACAATCCCCCTTTTCCCCAAGTTTTGGAGCCACCTAATTGTTAAAAAGTCAAATCACTAAAGGTCGCTTCGGAGCTTCGTGCTTCAGGTGTTTCGCCAAGTCTTAACATTTAAAGTCCTGATACCTGAAAAGTGTCTGAAGGATCCTAGTCATAGTTCATAGGCACATTTTTTAGTCTTCCCTGGGTTGACACGTGTCATCCATTTCCAACCTTTTCAGCTGAGGATTCATATGATTCTAAGTGTCACATGGCACCCCCGGTCTCAACACGTCACCTAAAATAACGTCATCTTCCACACAACACTACGGGTAATAGCCTTTCAGAAATATAATAAAGAGATAACTTGCAAATCCATGAAGCAACAAAATGCCAAAATATTAAACCTCAGTTAGTTAAGTTTATCTTGATCAAACGTTAGTTAGAAACTGCGCATTTCGAAGCTCCGACCTTTGTCATCCATCGCATTCTGAAATCCCGAAGTTTGAACCTACGAAACACTTCAAACTTAAACAAGGTTAATTAAAACTAAAAAAATAATTATCTAATGATTAATCATTTCGTGGTTTCGGGTTTCGAGAATTCTATATCGAGCTACTGTTAAAATCCCGAGGTCCGAATACCCGAAAACACTTAAATTTAAACACCATTAATTAATGTTTTAAACAAGATTATCTCGCAATTAACCTTCGCTAATTTGCGATTCAGGAAATTTCAAGCCTTTTTTCATCCAATGTTCCCGATTGCGAACCACCGATATTAATGGCATTAATCACAAATCAACGACAATGATTTCAATATAGATTGCAGATCACTGCCTAGATTTTCTCATTAAGGTAAATAAATTTATCGTCAGTAAAGGTATTCACAAATCAATATGCTTGAGGTGAATAAGAATATTTGAGTTTGAATTCCATTTTCATTCTCGCAGAATAGCAAGTTTTAGCCATCTGAGAAGCTCATGCATTCCCCTGTAATAGGTAACCCAGTCCTGATTTCATCAATATCATGGCACCATGAAAAATGGCTAAAGAAGCTGGTGAAAGCACAAATCCAAACATAAATGTTCTGTCAGACACCTCACCGAGAGCCATAGATACTGTAAAATCTTGGACATAGGTGTTCGATATTCTAGAGCACGAGCTTATAAATTTCCCAGAGGATTCATGCGACAAAGTGAGCGAAACCCATAGAACTAAGCTCAGGGATATATCTCAGTCAGAGCTACACAAAATAGCCGTGTGGTCGAGGCTCATGCCGTATAACGACATGATAGGCTGGGCCCTGGAAAACGTCGACATTTCAACTAGGAGCATTTACAACTCACTGAAGGTTGTTGTTGGGTCTTTTCGACCGGAACATATACAAGTGATGTATAAACTATCCCCTATTTTTAAATATAGTTACAACACTGCATTCATAATGGAGTTTGAGAAACAAGAGTGCACACAATATGAGAAAAGCTACCCTGATTTAATCAAGGACTTGTGGGGGCACCCAGAGAAATTCAGAGCGGACACTCACGACATGTATGCCACAACGTCGTTAGAATCCCATATGATTTATGTGGCTATGATGCTATGTAGGTTTTTCGGGAAGAAGATCTCCACTCACTTCCCGTTGGCATGGGTACCAATTATGCACGAAGTGGCCGAGGGTTACTCTTTCAACTGGGCCAAGATGTTATCAGACAACCTGGATAAGGAAATCACAGAGTACCAATTGGCGAAGTCCAAAGGGAAACTTGCCCCTTTCTATATGTCCACATACATCATGGATGCCATTTGCTTTATAACTCCTTTCCCTCTGATGAGCTGGAGCTGGACCCCAACCAACACTGAACCTATACATTTCTATCATTCCAAGCTGTGGGAAAATAAAGCCAGAGATTTCTTCTATGGAATCTACCATTATGTAGTGGTTCCTATTCATATCGCCTTATACGGTTGCCCACCTCCCAAAATTTCAGATAGAATCATGGTAAACCTGGGCAAAATAGCAGACTGGTACATCGAAGAAAACTTTTCTTACATCATGGTTTTCAGGTGTTCAGTTCCCCCCCATGCTCTCCCAAAGTTTTTACCAGATTGACTGGTATGCCGAGAAGTGCCTTATCAGAACGTGACAGGTGGCATTAGCAAGGAATTGAAAGCAGCCCAGAAAAAGGTATGGCTAGCCTTCCCTCTTCAAGTTGGTATGTTAGACTTTGACCATTCTAAAGTAGAGGCTGTGGCTCTAGAAGATGTCAAGTTAGTTGACATTGATTTTAAAAGGCACGGTCCAAAGAAGATCGTGGAAAATCAGCTGGCTCAATACAACTTAAATAGGCATGTGCACGAGATTTCCCCATGAGATGAAATATTCAGGGGAGCCAGGTCATATGAGGAAGAACTAGACATAATCTAAACTCTGTCACTATATCAACATGCCAACTTCTTCAATTTCCAAAAGCACAAACATAATAGCTTGCCAAAGGTACTATAGGGAGAGTTGGTAGCCCCTTCGTCTACACAGTAGACTGTAGCTCCAGGTTTCCAGACAGGGAGCTCTGGAAAAAAGAAAACTAAGAGAAATCCAAAAGACATTGAAGTCTCAATCGAAAAATTGGAAGCTTCAGTATCAACTCCACTAGACCCTCAAGCCAAGGCTCAACTCGAAGCCTTTGTGAAACGAGGGCAGGATACATCATCGTCCACACCAGATAAACCAGTTACCAACATAGCAGAGCAACAACTGTCCACAGAGATAGGTAGCCCCATTATTTCATTAACACCATTGCAGTCAAGCTTTGGAAATCCCAGTTCTGAAGTCATCTCTATAGATGATCTTACCCCAATTTAAGTCGAAGAAATGCCTCCTTCAGACTTCTTTTCCAACAAGAAGAGGAGGGGCATCGTTAAGCGAGAAACGCGTCAGAAATATGGTGCTATCGTCAAAAGATAGAGAATGGTGTACGATGGACAAGGCCAAGATGATTCAGATTTGTCTAAGGAAATGACAATTTTATTAGATTCATTTGCCATGACCAATCAGTGGTCTGTAGAAAATCTGGCCGAGTAGCTAAAATAGAGGAACCAACTGGTAGAGAAACTACAAAAGCAAATACAAACGACTGAGAAGACTGTTCAGAACATGATGAATAAAGACTTCGAGCAAATCAGAGCAGGTGATAAACATCAAATTCAACAGCTCCATGCCAACTTTGACGAGCTCCAAAGGAATTCTCAGCTCAATCAAGGGATGATTACCTAGCATGCTGAATTAATAAAACAGTTGCAAGCAAAATTGGAGTTGACCGAAAGTACCTCAGTGGATATTTTGGCTCTCCAGACCCAAGCAATTGAAATAAATGAAAAACTTGAAAATGCACAAACAAGATCTTTTTATGAAGGTAGAAGCCATCCAAAAGTGCTACCAGACGGTCAACCTTTATTTGAAAGACATCTATATCAAGGAGAGAGAAGCTCATTCAACTCGAGCTAAGTTTCAAGAGGCCATATTATTGATATCAAGGGATGATGCCTCAAATGTATATCGACTCTCTCTGTCAGAACAAATAAGAGGTGATATAGTTCTGAAGGCTTGGGAAACAAATTTGACAGAAGGCAAGGGACTTTCTAGAGATGTAATTGAAGCTTGTCTAGAAGCATTGATAGTACTAGATAAAGGGCTAATTGATTTCAAAGGGAATGTTATTTCTGAAGCCCTAGGTCAAATAGACATAGCAAAGAATCAGTATAATTCTAGAACAAGCAAAGAGGAAGCTCTGGCGACCATCCAAAATATGAAACAGATTGATCTTATTCAGATAAACAAATGGATAGTGAACCCAAGATTGCAGCTACATGCCACGTCTCAAGGAGCTGAAAGGACAGGAAAATTTTCCTTAGATAGAAAGAAAGTTATACACTTTCGAGGCCAATCAAGCAATTGAGCCTTCAGGGATGGTAGTGAAATTAGTAAGTAGGTGTATCCAATGCATTGAATATGAAAAGGAAAGCACATCTAGAAACAAGTAGGGGAGTGCTATTACATGATTGGGTATCAGTGAGCGGACAAATGGAAATAGAGCTATGATGACCAGGATGCTGTGTCAAAACATTAAGAAGATTAGAAGACATAAAGGTTTCGGCTAGCAGACGAAAAGACTGCCAACAAAGCTCACCGTTCTCTATGCCCTATTTTCTCATTTATAATATTTACCATTTTTAATTATGAGAAGTCCAACCGTTTTGAGTTGATACCATTTTGTATAAATACATAGATTGAAGACTTATTACAGGCTGCTTCTTGCCAATTGCAACAGAGAAAACTCATCCTTATTGAGTATTAATACAACTGCAGACAAGGATTCCAAGTTTTGTTTAATCTGGGTTATGTACTTCTTCTGTGTTTTCCATATCTCAACATTTCTTTAAGTATTTCCTTGATAAATGTATGATTTCAGTTTAGTACAACAACTATTGTAATCGTATTGCATCAATAATTTGTTAAGCAAGCAACTTTTCCTCTGTATTTATTGTGAGTAAATCAAGACCTGCAAGCTGTGTGGATTACTGTATTTTACACTTTATTCAAGGTTACACTATCTATTTTCTTCTATTGCAACAGGGTGAGATTCTTCAGTAATTGATGTCTTGCTTTGTATTACAATTTTGTATTTTCTTTCATACCATTCGATATTTCAATTTCAACTCAGACACAAAATACGACCTCTGTGCTGCCACACTGTTAATTTCATTTAAGGAATTTTTCTCATATAACTAAGGTAGAAAAAGCACTTTTAAAAAAACACTCTCATAACTCTCCTGATGCCTGACATTATCCTTTGAGCCTTAAGTTTAATCTTAGGACCAAGATCTTTTTGGCACCGCTGCCGGAGACGGAGAAACGAAGTTATTTTCCCTTGGGAAAACGACAAGGTAAGATTTTCTCTTTAATAGTGACCAAAGATTGAATACTGAATTCAGGCTATTTTATCTTTCACTTGGCGACTCCACCATAGATAAACTAACATTCGGTCGAAAGAATACCAGAAAGAACCCAGACGATAAGAAAATCGCCCCTATATTAGATCCCGAAAGGTTGTTGAAACCAAAGGGATATGTTAAGTCGACTACCACATCGACATGTAAGAAGTACCAACCCAAAGTTACACTGGTCAATACTACGGTTTTAATTGAAGAACTAACTCCCAAAAATATTATTAAACAAATACAGAGGCCTCAACTAGCAAGTCCGAGGTTAGGCGCAAGAACCTGGAGGAAGTTGTACCTGCAATAAAGATTCAGATTGACTCTTCTAATACTCCTAATTGTTCGAACAAAGGAGTCTCTTCTATACCCGCTATTGTTAATTTTCTGTCTACCCCATCCTCATCAAAAGTAAAGGTTTCAGTTCTTCGAAACCCTGAAGAGCATAATTTATACCCTGATTTGTCTCCTGTCGGTTCCCCTATTTACACATCTTGTAAGTATGAGGAAACTATTCCATGTTTTCCTTTCCCTCCTCTTCAAGACTTTGCATCTCCTAACCATCATTTTCCAGATTTCCCTTCGCCACATCCCGAGGAAGTTGAAAGGTCACCACTTCGGTCCCTAGAATTTTTTGAAAACCCTCGTTTTAGCTCCTGAAGTTCATCCCCCAGACTTCTAATGGTTGCTGTTGGAGGAGGATGTGGTGCTGGAGGAGGAGGTGTTCAAGGACAACCTCCACCCCCTAGGAATTTTGCCAAAGTAGCGGCCAAATATGCTACCTTGGTCCTTCTCTTGTCCTTCATGATTTACCTGAAAATTATATGAAGAACTTACCAAAATTTACGGGAGAAGGAGATTTAACTGCCACAGAGCACATAACCTTTTTCGATCAGTTTGTTGATATCCTTGGCATTGAGCGTGAGAATGTTTACTCAAGGATTTTGGTGCAAACTTTCGAGGGACAAATCTGGTTTTGAGGACTCCCGGTAGGATCCCTACAGTCATACAATTATTTAGAAAACGCTTTTTTAAGACAGTGGGGAGAAAATTAAGACCATATTTACTGTTTGAATGAATTCAGGGATTGAGACAAAAGAATTCTGAGTCGATTCTTGAATTACTCAAAGATTTAACAAACTTTATCATAAGATTCTAGCAGAAGTTAAACCCTCTCAACCTGTAGTGAAGGTGACTTTCGCAGGGGCTTTTGAACCCGACTTCGCCCTACTTTTAAGGGAAAGAAGATCAACTACCCTCACAAGAATGCAAGATGATTCCAAAGAAATCGAATCAAACATGATGGGATCTGGTAAATTAAAATCCAAGGTTGAGACAAGAACCAGGGAACCTAAACGCTTCAGAGAACAAGCAGGACCCTTCGAATCTGGGAAATATGCGGAAGAAAAAATGGATGACATGGCTAAGATAATAAAAGACTTGTGAGACAAAATCTCTAGAATGGAGATAGACCAAGACAAACCTCATCCATTCGCTAGAAAATATTTCAGGAGAAATCCTAACCCCCAGACTCAGCAGAGACAAGTAAAAAATGAGGATAAAAAAATATAGGCTCCTTTCGAAACAAAAAACTTCATGGAAAGGGATGATATGCAAAACTATGAGGGGTTAGAAGAGGATATAAACAACCTTAGTGATGAAGACTAGGAATCTCATTTAACTAGAGAGGATTACGAAAGATCTCTAGACGAAGAGCCCATGTTTAGTAATGAGGAAAGTATAAATAATCTGGGAGAGTCTGGATATTAAGGATCGTCGATTCTATAATGGTCGAAATTCAACAAAAGTATAATTTAAGGCCCAGAGAAACGAATACTGTAAATGGTCCACCAAAAAATATTTTATCAAGAAACAAAGCGAATGAGGCGGTTGTTACTAAACCACTAGTTGAAAAACTAGCTGCTTAAACCAAAACAGTTGAAACCAGAGCAATACAAACCAAGAAAACAAAGAATATAGAAGCAAAAACTTCAACTAGGGAAAACGAAAAAGCAACTGGAAGTTTTAGTTTAGAAAATGAAATAAATAAAATTAAAATCCCCATGCCCCTGGTTGATCTTGCCAAGAATCTGATTTATAAAAAATAGATTGCTAAAATGATTAATTTTTTTGATGTAGAATGTCATGTAGATGTGATAAATTTACAAGATGAAAAACCTACGATTATGTTTGGTCCACACATTGAAAATGATAAGTATTATGTAGCTCATTTTTATATTACCTTAACTGTGCATTATCACTTACTTCATAGTTGCATGTTAGATTTTGGGGACTCACACAACTTAATGCCTAAAGTTATCATGGAAAAGTTGGGCCTTGAAATCACTAGACCTTATCAGGACTTATATTCCTTTGATTCCAGAAAGGTTAAGTGTCTGCGAATGATCAAGGATCTAGTAGTGAATCTTGCATAGATTCCTATAAAGAGTATCCTTATGGATGTAGTCGTTGCTAACGTCCTTGCCAAGTATGGCATGCTTTTATCCAGGTCTTGGGGTGCAAAACTTGGAGGATCAGTTCAACTGGACATGACATATGCTACGATCCCGATTTTTGGTGGACAATTTACTCGACTGTACAGGGAGACTAGACTAGCATACATTGTAAGTGATCCCCCAAACCCAAACAATTATCCAATTTATGTTGCCGATCAGGATCTAGGAAATTGTATTTTATCAATAGACGATGATTTTGAAGAATGTATAGAAGAATAAAACAAAAAAATGGAAAAACCACATAAAGGTGTAAATAGTAGGGAGGGAGTATGGAACATGTTTTTTGATGGCGCTTCGTCCTGCGAAGGGGCAAGAGATGGAGTGTTATTTGTTGTACCTGGAGATGAGTACGTCATCCCCTTTTCATACAAATTACAATGGAAAATTGATTATAAAAATAATGTCTCTAAGTACGAGGCTCTGGTCTTAAGATTAGAGGCCACCAGGAAACTAAAAATTGAGAATCTAATAGTTTATGGTGATGCATAAGTTATTGTAAAACAAATAAAGAAACAATATCAAGTTAAACATCCAAGGCTAAGGTCATACAAAAATTGTGCTTGGGATCTGATTGTGAATTTCTTCTCATCATTTAACATTCATCACATTCCCAGAATGGAAAATCAACAGGCAGACTCATTGGCCAAAGCAGCTACGATGTTTATGCCACCTACCGTACTAAAGATGAAGTATCATATAGAAATGAGTCACAGACCTTCAATCCCAAATAATGTGCAACACTAGCATGTCTTTGAAGATGATGAGTAGATTACACAATTTCTAGAAATGGTTGATGAATTCTCCGAGACTGATATAGATCAAGAAAACCATAACGATCATATCTAGGTCATGCAAGAAGGTGAAGATCCTGAAAAGTTCCAAGATAAGATCGCAAATCACTGAATTCTTGTACTTAAGAACAATCAGATCCCCAGAGGTCTAATACCCTTAGAGAGACTATTTGACCAAGATGATATACCCTTAAAATCTACCCTACGACCTCAGCTCGAAGAGGTTGAAGACTACGATATAGGAACCAAAGAAGATCCCAAGGTAGTCAAGTTATCTAAATACCTTCCAACTCAGGTGAAGAGTAAATATACTGAATTTCTTAAACAATATAAAGACGTCTTTGTCTAGTCCTATGATGATTTAAAAAATTATGATACCTTGGTAATTGAACATAAGATTCCTTTGAAGCATGGTATCAAACCGTTTAGACAAAAGCTTAGACAGCTAAACCCTATCCTCTTGTAATAGAAAGAGAAGTCAAGAAGCTTTTTGACACAAATATTATCGTTCCACTTAGGTATTCTGAATGGGTAGCAAATCTGGTACCCGTCAGGAAGAAAAATGGTGAAATTAGGCTTTGTGTGGATTTCAGAAATTTAAACTGGTCATCCCTGAAAGATAACTACCCACTACCAAAAATGGATCATGTCCTGGAAAAAGTAGTTGGAGCCAACAAAATGTTGATGATCGATGGCTTCTCATGTTATAACCAAATTGTTGTCCACGAAGATGATAAAGAAAAAACTGCATTTACTACTCCGTGGGGAACTTTCATGTATGATAAAATGTCGTTTGGTTTGATGAACGCAGGGGCCACTTTCCAAAGAGCAATGGATATAACTTTCATCGGTGAGAGAGATAAATTTGTTGTTATTTACTTAGATGATCTAACAATCTTCTCGAATTTTGATGCAAAACATCTGATTCATCTCAAACAAACCTTTGAGAAATGTAGAAAATTTGGTTTGTCTCTTAACCCTAAAAGGTCTCATTTTGCTATGCAAGAAGGCAAGATTATGGGGCATATTGTTTCGAAATATGGAATCAAGGTCAACCCCAAGCGAATCGAGGGTATTGACACAATAACCATTCCTAGAAATAAAAAAGAAATCCAGTCTTTTTTAGGAAAAATATTTTTATGAGAAGGTTTATCCCTAACTTTGCTGAAATTGTCAAATCAATCACATATATGCTGAAGAAAGATAATGAAATCAAATGGACTACCGAAGCTAAAGCATCATTCAAGTGAGTTAAGAAATATATAAGCGAAGCTCCAGTATTAGCTAGTCTTGAATATACTAAGGAATTCCTGATCTTTTCTTTCGCATCTGATATGATATCTCGAAAAACAAGACTACGCGATGGTGAAAGCTCTCAAAGGTTTCAGGACATAAGTACTTCATTCCAGAATAATCACCTATGTGCCAACAAGATTTGTCAAAGATATATTGGTAGAACTAGACAATGATGGTAAGAGAGGTCAGGGGTTAGCCAAAATTTAGGAGTTTAATCTATAAGTAAAACTGACTGAGCTAGTCAAAGGTCAAGGTCTGGAGAAATTATTAGCAGAGTCGAATTTCAGAGCACTTGGGATAAATCATCTGGAATCACATGGATATATTCCAGACATAGGAGAACTTGATGATCAAACCCCTACAGTCCATATCGAGGATAAATTTTCTTCGTCTGACTGGTATCGCGATATCATTTCATATCTCCTCACCCTTCAGTGCCTGAGTGATATGAATCCATCCAAAGCAAGAATGTTGAAGCTACACGCAGTTAAATACTGTATTATCAAAGGTCAAATGTATTGGAAAGATCCTCTAGGTTTCTTGCTACGCTGTTTAACAGAACCTGAAACAAAGGATGTCATAAATGAATTTCACAAAGGAGTGTGTGGAGGACATCACGCCTGGAGGGCCACAACCTACAATATTCTAAGAGCTGGATATTATTGGATAAAGTTATTTACTGATGTGAATGCTAAAGTTAGAGCCTGCAACCCTTGCCAACTGTTCTCTGGTAAGCAAAAGATCCCTGCACTACCTTTAGTCCTAGTCAAGACATAGGCTTCTTTTCAACAATGGGGTTTGGACTTCATTGGAGAAATCCACCCACAGTCAAGCGCCCAACATAAATGGATTTTAACTGCTACCACTTATTTCACGAAATGGGTTGAAGCCATTCCAACTCGGAATGCCACAGATTGGGTAGTTATAAACTTTTTGGAAGAAAACATTCTATCCAGATTTGGCTGCCCCCGAAAAATAGTTATAGACAACGCCCAAGCTTTCAAATCCATGACAATGATAAGCTTTTTCCAAAAGTACAACATTGTGGTAGGACATTCTACAACCTATTGTCCTTAGGGAAATGGGTTGGCCGAATCATCCAACAAAAGTTTGATGAACATAATCAAGAAAGTATTAATGAAGAATAAGAAGGCTTGGCATGTTCACCTAAAGTACGCCTTATGGGCAAACCAAATCGACACTAAGAAATAAATAGGTATGTATCCTTTCCAAATGGTTTATGGCATCGACGCTGTCCTCCCTGTTTTCAGATTTCCGTGGTGAGTAGTTTCGAAGTTATTTGCCCGATAATCCACAGTTGGAGTCATTTTGTCATCAACGTTTCGAATCCGAATCGGGATTCATCATCAGGACTAATCGTCAATTTCAAAGCTTGCTAATCTTGTTCAATTAATAGTAGATGCAGGACAGTTTTATATTATAATTAGATCGACTATCTGTAACACCCTATTTCTAGAACTAAGGCAAAATTAAAATCCATTTTAGAATTAATAAAATGATGATAATTAATAATAATTAATAATATTTCATAATTCTAGGTTTTTTTGATAATATTATATATAAGTCTAGGGTTTTAAGGGGATTTATTAATGTTGAGTTATAGATATAAAGGTCTAGGGTAAGAATTAGATTGATTTTATTTGATTTATTAATAGTACTAGGGTTTCTTAAATGAGTTTAATATGATATAATAGGGTGAAATTAAGTTTAGGTATTATGTTTAGTTTTAAGTGGTTGTAATAAAACTAGGGTTTCTATAGGATATAGTAGTGTAAATGTTATAAATATATAAGCTAAGGGTTTTAAGAAATTTTTTAAATAGGGTTAATTTATGTTTGAATATGATTTTGTATTATTATTAGGTCTAGGTGTTAAGTTTAATTTATGAATTAGTTTAGAAGTGATTATAATAAATCTAGGGTTTATATAGGATATAATAGTGTAAGATTGTGTATTCATTATGTTTTATGTATATCATTTTTAGGTTTGATAATGTTATAAATATATAAACTAGGTCTAAGTATTATGTTTAATATAATAATTAGGTTTTAATGTTATATATATATTATTAGGACTAGGTATTATGTTTAATTTAAGAATTAGGTTTTAAGTGATTGTAATAAAACTAGGGTTTCTAAAGGATAAAGTAGTGTAAAAATAAATGTTGTGTATATATAAGCTAAGGTTTTTAGAAATTTTCTAAAAATATGTATTTTGTTATGGTTTTTGTATGTCAATTTTAGGTTTGATAATGTTATATATAAATAACAACTAAGGGTTTAGAAATTTTCAATTGGCTTAGGATACTAAGTGGTAGGTTTGATTTATAATTTAGGTATTAAGTTATTAGGAAGTGTAATTAGTAGTGTATAAGATAATCTAGGGTTGGAAAGGTAAAATTGAGTATTAGTATATATAGTTGTCCTCCCTATTAATCTAGCTCTTCTAGTAATGAAGATGTGGCAAGACGCAAACGAAGAGCCGAATGACGTAATGAGGAGGATAAACCAAATAATTGAAGTCCAACAAAACAAGGTCGAAGTCGATGACAGACTTCAAAAAAACCAAGATAATATGAAATCCCTTTTCAATAAAAAAACAAAAGACAAGGAGTTCCTTCTTGGTGATCTAGTTTTAAAATGGGATGCCAGGAAAGAAGAAGCAGGAAAACACGACAAGTTTGATCATCTCTGGTTCGAACCATTCAGGATTGCATCTACAGAGGGAAATAATTCATTCCTATTGGAGAATCTTAATGAGAAAACTTTTGATGCCCCTATCAACGGGCACTATCTAAAACATTTTATGCAATAAACATGTTTCACATTACCATTGTATATATCGGTTTGGTTTTTTGTTTAATTTCACAATTTTGTTTTCCTTTCGTAGTTTGTCTGAATTTTACTTTTAANATTCTGAAAATCAAAAATAAAATATTTGTACTACATATCATTTCTATTCTGCAGAACTCTTTGATTATTTCTTTTTATGCTCTTGCAGAATACTTATTGTTAGATGAGAAATAAGGAAGTAGCAGAATCTAACGCTTAGTTTTCAAAACAATTATTTCTCTCAAAATAGGTGATAAATTAACAGTTGGTTTGATTGAAAACGTAAATAAAATCCGAGGTATGAACTTCTATACTTATTGTTTAAGATAAAAAAATTTGAAAGAAATCCTATCGGATATAAACAATGTTCTACTCTCGTAAATATAATCACCTGATCAAAGATATAAATTTCTAGATTTTCGAATGAAATGAAAATAAGACAAAAATAAAATAAAAAGAAAAGAAAATAAGAATAAAAGAGAAGCTTGATAATCAAGAAGTGAACTTATGTGGAAATGAGATTCCTTTTCAAACCCTCTGACTCCTTGTTCTGTCTTCATTTAACATGTCTAAAAGCTTTCACTCTATCTTGATTTTCATTACCTGACCTTAATCATCATAGAAAGAAAGAATTTCACCCTACCTTTAAAAAATTCAAAACATATCTTCAAAACGAGATTAGGCAAAAATCTGTTTGTTCCTTTGATTTTAATTGAAAGGAAGTATGTCTAAGATAATCCTGGTAACATTAGCTCTTCTAGCAAATTTCAACTGATTAATTCGCTCAAGGCAAATCCCTGGAAAATAAAAATTCCCCATAAGATCTTCACTATAGGAAAAGATGTATTGAAGATCAGGAGAGATGTAGCTCAAAGTACAATAAAAAATGGTTGACAGACCTTCATTGTTAAATCTTAAGCAAATATCATCTTTGTATGATACATACCAGTTGATCGCCCCCACTTCAAAATTATAATAAAATATAAGATAGATGGTGAAAGGAAATTGATAAAATGATTGCCCCCATCTAGTCCAAGACAAATGGTGAAAGGAAATTCGTGAAATCGATTGCCTCTATTTTTTCCAAAAGAGGTGATGAAAGGAAATTCATAAAATGATCGCCCTCATCTCAAATAAAACACAAAAATGCTATTTGAAGTGTTGAAAGGAAATTCAATGGGAAATGTAGATAACTTCACCGGGGTACTGAACAGGCTCGCTGGCAGTGAAGCAATATCTATGATATCTGTAAGGCTGTCATACATGTATAAACATACTCTGGAATCTAGTTCTCTTTCTGATAATATTTACATTCTAAATCGACAAGGGATTCCCTAAATAAATCGTTAAAATTCCTGTGCTTTGATGCGAATGAAATAAACCAAAGTCTGATACTTCAGTTAAAGTTGTTTTGATTATCTTAAACAAATCCAAACTCAGTTTCAGGAAAAGGAAACTATTAATAGCCTAACTTGAGATCGGTAACTGATTGTATTTTGAAAGTTTTTTGAGACATGGCTGAAGTCTAATTTCTCTCTGTATTATTTTTCAAAAGGTGTTTCCCAGAAATCCAATGATGACTCCATTTACCCAATAAAGGCACTTGGTCTATTGTTCTTCCACACCTCGCAGGGAGACACAATCCCCAGATGGAGCCTATGTTGGAACACATATAAATCCTAAGCCTTGAGCTTTACTTTCTCGAACTTTATCCTTTTTAATAATGACTCAAAAGTAGACTTTCAAATGTGTAAATAAAATTTACTTCTAGTCACAAAGCGCGCACGATGTCCACCGTCGATAAAGTTCCCCCGTTGATCGAATGATCCCCTTTTTCCCCGAGTTTTAGAGTTGCCTGATTGTTAAAAAGTCAAATCACTAAAGGTCTCTTCGGAGCTTCACACTTCAGGCGTTTCTCCAGGTCTTAACATTTAAAGTCCCGATACCCAAAAAGTGTCTGAAGGATCCTACTCATAGTACACATGTACCTTTTTGAGTCTTCCCTAGGTTGACACGTGTCATCCATTTCCATCCTTTTCAGCTGAGTATTCATACGATTCTAAGTGACACATGGCACCCCTTAGTCTCGACACGTCACCTAAAATAACATCATCTTCGACACATCACTACGGGTAATAGCCTTTCGGAAATATAATAAAGAGCTAACTTGCAAATCCACGAAGCAGAAAAATGCCGAAATATTAAACCTCAGTTAGTTAAGTTAATCTTGATCAAAAGTTAGTTAGCAACTGTGCACTTAGGACTCAGATCTTTTCCATCCATCGCATTCTGAAATACCGAAGTCTGAACCTCCGAAACACTTCAAACTTAAATAGGGTTAATTAAAACTAAAAAAACAATTATCTGATGATTAATCATTTCCTGGTTTCGGGAATTCTATCTCGAGCTACTGTTAAAATCCTGAGGTCTGAATACTCGAAAACACTTAAAGTTAAACACCATTAATTAATGTTTTAAACAAGATTATCTCGCAATTAATCTTTCATTGATTTGCGATTCGGGAAATTTCAAGCCTTTTTTCATCCAACGTTCCCAATCGCGAACCGTCGATATTAATGGCATTAATCACAAATCAACGACAATGATTTCAATATAGATTGCAGATCACCACCTAGATTTTCTCATTAAGGTANAAATAAATTTATTGTCAGTAAAGGTATTCACAAATCAATACGCTTGAGGTGAATAATGATATTTGAGTTTGAATTCCATTTTCATTCTCACATAATAACAAGTTTTATCTAACTTAGAAGCTCACACATTCCCCTGTAAAAGGTAACCTAGTCCCAGTTTCATCGATATCATGGCACCACGAAAGATGGCTAAAGCAGATGGTGAAAGTGCAAATCCGAACACAAATGTTCTGTCAAACACCTGACCGAGAGCCATAGATACTGTAAAATCTTGTACACATGTGTTCGATATTCTAGAGCACGAGCTTATAAATTGCCCAAAGGATTCAGGCGACAAAGTGAGCGAAACCCATGCAACTAAGCTCGGGGATATAACTTAGTCAGAGCTACACAAAATAGTCGCGTGACCGAGGCTCATGCCATATAACAACATGATAGCCTGGGCCCTGGAAAACGTCGACATTTCAACCAGGCGCATTTAAAACTCACAGAAGGTTGATGTTGGGTCTTTTCGACCATAACATATACAAGTAATGTATAAAATATCCCCCATTTTTAATTACAACACTGCATTCATAATGGATTTTGAGAAACAGGAGTGCACGAAATATGAGAAAATCTACCCTGATTTAATCAAGGAATGGTGGGTGCACCCGAAGAAATTCACAGCCGACACTCACGGTATGTATGCCACATCATCGTTAGAAGCCCATATGATTTATGTGGATATGATGCTTTGTAGGTTGTTTGGGAAGAAGATCTCCACTCACTTCCCGTTGGCATGGGTACCAATTATGCACAAAGCGGCTGAGGGTTACTCTTTTAATTGGGACAATATGTTATCAGATAACTTGGCTAAGGAAATCACAGAGTACCAATTGGCGAAGTCCAAAGGGAAACCTGCCCCTTTCTATATGTCCGCATACATCATGGATGCCATTTTCTTTATAACTCCTTTGCCTCTGATGAGTTGGAGCTGGACCCCGATCAACGCTGAACCTATCCATTTCTATCATTCCAAGCTATGGGAAGAAAAAGCCATAGATTTATTCTATGAAATATTCCATTATGTAGTGGTGCCTATTCATATCGCCTTATATGGTTGCCCACCTCCCATAATTTCAAACATAATCATGGCGAACCTGGGCAAAATAATAGACTGGTACATCGAAGAAAAATTTTCTTACATCATGGTTTTCGAGTGTTCGATTCCTCGCCATGCTCTCCCAAAGTTTTTACTAGATCGACTGGTATGCTGAGAAGTGGCTTATGAGACCGTGACATGGGGCATCCACAAGGAATTGAAAGCGGCTCAAAAAAAGGTATGGCCAGCCTTCCCTCTTCAGGTTGGTATGTTCTCGTTTTTAGACTTCGACCATTCTAAAGTAGAGGCTGTGGCTCTAGAAGATGTCAAGTTAGTTGACATTGAGTTTAAAAGGCATGATCCACAAAAGATCATGGAAAATCAGCTAGCTCTATACAACTTAAAGAGGTATGTGGACGATATTTCCCCATAGGATGAAATATTCAGGGGAGCCAGGTCATATGAAGAAGTACTAGACAGAGTCCAAACACTTTCACCAGATCAATAGGCCAACTTCTTCAATTTCCAAAAGCACAGATGAAATAGCTTGCCAAAGGCACTATAGGGAGAGTTGGTAGCCCCTTTGTCTACACAGGAGACTATACCTCCAGGTTTCAAGACAGGGAGCTCTAGAAAAAAGGAAACTAAGGGAAATCCAAAAGACATTGAAGTCTCAATCGAAAAATTGGAAGCTTCAGTATCAACTCCACTAGGCCCTCAAGCCAAGGCTCAGCTTGAAGCCTTTCTGAAATGAGGACAAGATACATCGCCGTCTACACCAGATAAACCGGTTACCAACACAACATAGCAACAACCGTCCACAGAGATAGGTAGCCCCATTATTTCATTAAAACTGTTGCAGTCAAGCTTCAAAAATCCCAGTTCCTAAGTCATCTCTATAGATGATCTTACCCCAATTTTAGCCAAAGAAATGCCTCCTTCAGACTTCTTTTTCAGCAAGAAGAGGAGGGCCATCATTAAGCGAGAAATGCATAAGAAAGATGGTGCTATCGTCAAAAGACAGAGAATGGTGTACGATGGACAAGGTTGAGATGATTTAGATTTCGCTAAGGAAATGGCAGGTTCATTAGGTTCCTTTGCCACGACCAATCAGTGGTTTGTAGAAAATCTATCTGAGCAGCTAAAACAGAGGAACCAACTGGTAGAGAAACTGCAAAAGAAAATACAAACAACTAAGCAGACTGTTAAGAACAAGATTAATAGAGACTTCGAGCAAATCGAAGTAGGTGATAAACATCAAATTCAACATCTCCAAGCCGACTTTGACGAGCTCCAAAGGAATTCTCAGTTCAATCAAGGGCTGATTACCCAACATGCTGAATTAATAAAATAGTTGCAAGCAAAATTGGAGTTGACCGAAAGTACCTCAGTGGATATTTCGGCTCTCCAGACCCAAGCAATTGAAATAAATGAAAAACTTGAAAATGCACAGCAAGATCTTTTTATGAAGGTAGAAGTCGTCCAAAAGTGCTACCAAATGGTCGACCTTTCTCTGAAAGACATCTATATCAAGGAGAGAGAAGCTCGTTTAGATTGAGCTAAGTTTCAAGAGGCCATGTTATTGATATAAAGGGATGATGCCTCAAATGTACATCGACTCTCTCTATTAGAACAAATAGGAGGTGATATAGTTCTGAAGGCTTGGGAAACAAATTTGACAGAAGGCAAGAGACTTGATAGAGTTGTAACTGAAGCTTGTCTAGAAAGATTGACAGTACTAGATAAAGGGATAATTGATTTCGAAGGGTATGCTATTTCTAAAGCCCTAGGTCAAATAGATATAGCAAAGAATCAATATAAATCTAGAACAAGTAAAGAGGAAGCTCTGACGACCATCCGAAATATGAAACAGATTGATCTTCTCCAGATAAACAAATGGATAGTGAACCCAAGCTTGCATCTACATGCCATGTCTCAAGGAGCTGAAAGGATACAGGAAAAGCTATCTCAAATAGAAATAAAGTTATACACTTTTGAGGCCAATCAAGCAACTAAGCCTTCAGGGATGGCAGTTAAATTAGTAAGTAGGTTTATCCAATGCATTGAATATGAAAAGGCAAGCACATCTGGAAACAAGTAGGGGGGTGATATTACACAATTGGGTATCAGTGAGAGGATAAATGGAAATAGAGCTATGATGACTAGGACATTGTGTCAAAACATCAAGAAGATCATAAACCAGAAAGGTTTTGGCCCGTAGACGAAAATACTGCCAACAAAGCTCACCGTTCTCTATGCCCTATTTTCTCATTTATGATATTTACCATTTTTAATTATGAGAAGTCCAACTATTTTGAGTTGAGACCATTTTGTATAAATACATAGATTGAAGACTTATTACAGGCTACTTCTTGCCCATTGTAACAGAGAAAACTCATCCTTATTGAGTATGAATACAAGTGCAGACAAAGATTCCAAGTTTTGTTTAATATGGGTTATGTACTTCTTCTGTGTTTTCCATATCTAAGCATTTCTTTAAGTATTTCCTCGATAAATGTATGATTTCAATTTAGTACAACAACTACTGTAATTGTATTGCATCAATAATTTGTTAAGCAAGCAACTTTTCCTCTATATTTACTGTGAGTAAATCAAGACTTGTAAGCTGTGTGGATTACTGTATTTTACACTTTATTCAAGGTTACACTATCTATTTTCTTCTACTGCAATAGGGTGAGATTCTTTAGTAATTGACGTCTTTCTTTGTTTTACAATTTTCTATTTTCTTTCATACCATTCGATATTTCAATTTCGACTCAGACACAAAATACGGCCTCTGTGCTGCCACACTGTTAATTTCATTTAAGGAATTTTTCTCATATAACTAAGGTAGAAAAAGCAATTAAAAAAAAACACTCTCATAACTTTCCTGATGCTTGACATTATCATGTGAGCCTTAAGTTTAATCTCAGGACCAATAGAAAGTCAAGGATTCCTTTTCTCCTAGGTTGAAGGTTATATTTGTAGAATTCTAGATGAAAAGAGTCACGAGAGACCCACCAAGCCTTAGATTCCAATTTAGGGTTTTCAAAAGTCCCCACCTAGGCTTCTTCATTTACCATAACATTATCAATTGTTGGTAGAGGAAATAGGGTTAAGGACACAAGACTTTTAATGGCTGAAAGATTGGGCATAAATTCATCAAGGGACTCCAAACCTTTTGTTTCTACCTCCAACCCCCAAGTTCCAAAAACTATTTTTTTCAAAGATTTCATTTTATGAGGGGAAGGAAATTGAGACTACTTACCCATGAGGGGTCTGCAGTCCTTATTGTCACTAACAACATCTAAGCTCTATTCATTGTGGTGACCCGAGGTCAAAGGCTGCTGTATTGGTGCCACTAGCTTGTTCAAGTTACCTTCTATTTGCCTATTTTCCTTTATAACATATGTCCTTCTATTTGTTAAAGGTGGTTATGGGAAATTCCACTCACAATACTTGTGGTTGCTCTTATGAGCCCGACCTTCCTTTGACTAGGTTAATTACAGTCAACTTCCAGGTGCCCATGGATATGGAATTGCCCACATCTAAAGGGCATGCCTTTTTAATCAAAAGTTATCTAAAACTGGTCTTCGCCTTTTTATATAACCAATCCATCAACCAATTCTTTACTGGATTCAAAACCCACCAATATTCTTTCCATCTGAAGTATCTTATGTCTTAGAAAGATAAACTTTCTTCCTAAAACGTACTGAGGGAGTTTCCTATTTCTTCAAACATATCCTCCGACCACAATACAAGTGGTAACCCTAGCATTTAGACCCATATTGGAATAATGTCCAATTAGGCTTGTTATCGCACAAGTTGTAGGTTGGGAAAAACCCGATCCGACCACAAAGCAAGTGCTACAACTTGGGAATCCTACACCCAATGTCACTTCGATGTAGGTCCCACACTTCAAGGGTGACTAGGTCACTCTAGGGAAGCGATCTCGGTGACCCTAGGGGAGTTGAGATGGAGATGGAGGGAAATACAAGTGAAACCCCTAGAGGTAAAGTCTAAGTGGAGTGAAAAGCGTGGAATTAAGTCTTGGGAAGGTCCAAGGGTTGCCAAGTATGTTGAGTAACCTGCAAATGATGAAGTACCTACCCGAGACACAAGAAAATACACTTGCAATGATGTATGTTAGTTGAATCAACACGTTAAGCTTGTTTTCCCTATTTGCCATGTATAAAAATATATATTAGCAAGAATATAGTACTATAAGCTGCTCAATAAATGCTAGAGATCAAGTAGAAAATGCAAGAGAAAGACTATTAAATGACTAGCTAAACTCAAGATGAAAAACCAATATTCTAGTAGAAAAGATAAGGTTGTTGTAAACACTTGTCTACAACAAATTGTATCAGCATTATGTTTGTAACATTCAATGTATTACAATAGGAAAATTAGCCACTGAAATCCCCTCAAACTTTTCCAAAAAGTGCGATGAGCCAAGGAGAATAAGTGTGGAAGATTTGAGCAAAATCCAATGGTTGATAAGAGAGTTATTCAAGTAAACAAGTCAGGGTTTCTACAACCCTAAGGGCTAAAGATGTGATTCTATAATAGCAACAAGAAGTAGTGGGATAAAGGGGACGCCCTAGTAGGGGAAAGCTCCTCTCAATGAGGCAAACCAACTTCAAGCAAGAAACCTTTCAAAAGATCAAAATTTGTGTTTCCCAAGGCAACGATTATATATCTGCAATGACAAAAGTATGACTAGTGCCTTTACTATTGGGTTAATGGAGTCAAACAAACAAAGAGCTAGAAAATCTACCTCCTTGGGGGTGTAAGCCCTTTTACTTCCCAAGGCAAGTTTCTCTAGCTAGGGTTTAAACTAAGAGGGTGTATGCCCTTATACTTCTCTTAGCAAACCCTTGTATAATCAATGAGATGAAGCTTAAAATGATGAAGACTATGGTGGGGTCTTATGCCCTTATACTTCCCACCTAGCTCCTAGCATAACAAATCCTTGACTTGAAAAAATGATAGCATAATAGTAAAAGACCATACCAAGATCAAGAGAGATGCCAAGATAATCCACCATAAGAGAAAAAGACAAGCCTTCCAAGGCTATGGCTAGACTTCCACCAACGATTCATCAATATATAGCCATAAGCAAGAGCTAAAAGAGACAATATTTCCAAAGATAGCGAAAATTTCAAACCAAAACTTCTCACAATGAGGGAGAGTTATGTTAAAATGAGATCTTATGATCTCTTATTTATACAAAATGTCACCAAGGTGACTTGTTCATAATTTAAGGAGTAAACCAGAATATTAGGGGTCAACAACCCTAATATTTCCCCCTTAACAAAGTATATTAAACAATTCATTTAAAATTTCAGTTTTTGCACAAATAAAACCCTAATTCACATGGAGGTCACTCCTTTAGGGGACGTTTTGGCACTAGGAGAAGGTCGTTGGTGATGTAGGAGGGTAGTAAGGATTCCCAAATCCACGTGTCAAGAGCCCAAGTTTCTTCCTTCATGGTCAAAGCCTCAAAACATCCAAGTGCCAAAGCGTATCATCTCACCACGATGCCGTAGCCCCCCACACATGACGTCATGCTAAAAAAGAGGATGTTTTTCCCCTCCTAGGCAAATCGTTTGGCAAGTGAGGGCTGGGTTATGTCATCCAAGTCATTATCAAGGCCTTCCAAGTCTTATATTTCTCATATGGCAAGCGGGCGCATGAAATCCAACCCATGGGCTTGTAGCCCCATGGAAGCCCAAGCTAGGCTTGTTCTCCCAAAACTGTCCACCAACTAGGTCCTGCAAAGACAAATGAGCACGCCCTCTAAGGATATCAAGTCATAACATCATGATAAGTTAATCCAATTTATAAATAAGCCATCTTAGCATGTGCATCAAATATTACTATATCAAACAATTAATTGCTCAAAGACAATATGTGACTTATCAAGCTTGAATATGGGAGGGTTGACGAGGTGTCCTATTAGGTAGATCTTTCCCTAGGTCAAGGAGAGCTTCCAATAGATCCCTCTCTAATCCATGTAGAGTGGATAACATGGTTGGGGTCAAGACTCAATGGGCACAGGGCTCATGACATACAAGGGGTTGTAGTGTCTCATTCATGGGTGCCTTTGTAGAGGGTGTGTGGTACCTTCATTCGCAATGCACTTTTTCCAATCCCATCAATTGCCTTTTATCTTTTTTTCTTTGTATTTACTTTTAATATAGAATAAGGACAGGTTGAAGGTCACTTCCTTGGCGTGGTGACCAGATGATGGCAATGTCACCCGCAAACATCTAACATAAATGAGAAATATGGCTCGTGATGAGACCCCCTTTCTCTCAACCATGCAACTGAGAGCCATTACCTTGGTTTGGTGACCAGATGATGGTAATGTCACATGACTAGATATTCATGGACATGATAGTTCAGCTCATGATGATACCTCCTATCCTTCAACTAACCTTTCAAGCATTCTTTGTTATATTGTGGGTCCCCTTTACTCAAAGATAATCATTTCATTGCTTTCTTGGGTGATCCCTCGGTGAAGCATTTGGAAGGTTTATACAAGGATTTTGTCTTTTACCCAACATCAACCTCTCTGGGCCTTCAACCCCTTCTTCCCATAGAATGAGGGATAACCCCTTCTTGGGTCAATACACCCTAAAATCCCAAGAGATAAGGAAATTAAGGGGAACAATGATGGAAAGTGGTAAGTATGCTCGGGAACAGTACAATGGATCTTTAAGGGAGTTCCTAGTAGCAAACCCATCCCAAGGAAGACCACTTACTAGGGCACAATGTCAACTACCAAGGTGACGCAAGGAAAAATGAATAATTTCCAAGCATATATCATGAAATCTAGAGAAATCTAAGATACAACATACCCAACTGGCTTAAATATTGAAATGATGCTCACCATAATACTGACTTGTACCTCATGGAGGAAGACCCTCTGCCTTCCGAAAGCCAGTTGGTGTGGTGGAAGCCATATGTAAAACTATGACCATCTATGGTGGTGAGTGGGTTTTCCATCTATCCAAAAGGGTACTGCTGTTCATGTAGTCTCTCGACACTCCATATCTGCAACTCGAGGGCCTTGAGACATGATCTCCTTAGTTATCCACAAAATGTGGATAACATCTGGCTTCTACTTAGGGACATGTGCTCATCGTAGAGTGCATGAGAAATGCAGTATATCTTGGTAGACCCGTTCCTGCAAGGAAACATTAATCTATCAAGTGCGGGATGGCCTACTCATCCTTGTTCTCATATGATGATAATCAAAACCCACTAAACTAGAAAAAGAAAATTTTGACATTTTTTTCAAAAAATTATAAGCTAAGCATGAAATCAATAATGCAAGTAGAGAAAAATGAAGATGAAATGCATATAAACTAGTATGAGAAATCAATATGCAATTGCAGGGAATACAAATTACTTACCTACTTACCTGGTGTGTGGGCCCTGAAGAAGCCATGTGCCACCCTGTAAATAATGTTTGAGGAGAGATATATATACTAGTAGTGGAATCCTCCTCCCTTCTATTGTGGATAAGTAGAAAGAGTCTGGTGCAGACACTTCCTCTATTTTGTAGGGACCTAGCCAAAGACTGTCGAACTTTTGATGCATTCTTGGTTTTTCTCTTCTTTTGTCCCACAGTTGAACTTGACCCCCTTCCTTGAAGTCTCTTTTTCTTGCCTTCCGATCAAAAGTTCCTGTTACTTTTCCTTGATTCCTTTACATTTGATTAGTCTCATCCAATACTACAAGCTGATCGATTCGCCCATGTAATGCTTCCTTATCTGTACTGAATTGTTGGGCTATTGGTAGCGCTGGAATTTGGAGATTTATAGGCAAGCGAGGCTCAAATTTGTTCACCAACTCAAAAGGAGTCCTTCTGGTGAAAGTATTGGTGGTTGTGCGGTCAGCCCACAAGGCATACTTGATCTTGCTGTCCCAACTCTTCTTGTTCTCCCCAACAATCTTTTTCACAATGTTCATGATGTTTTTGTTGCTTGATTCTGCCAATCCATTCCCTTGAGGATAATAATTCGAAGAGTGTTATGAAACAATCCAATGCTTGAAACAAAACTCAATGAGCACCATTGAGCTAAAGGCTTTGGCGTTGTTGGTGGTTATCTTAGCAGGGACACCAAATCTAGTAATAATATTTTTCTCAAGGAATTTCATCTCGACTTATTATGTGGATTTCTTGGTTGGGATAGCTTCCACCCATCTGGTGAAGTAATTAGTGGCAGTCAAAATCCATCGGTATTCGTTACTATAATTGTCTTTGAATTCATCGATGAAATCCAATCCCCATTGTTGAAAGGGTGCTTCTATGATGATTGGTTTAAGGGGAACGAAAGGGAGGTGCTGCTTGTCGATAAAAAATTGACATGGTTGACAAGCTCTAACATATTGATGTGTGTCGGAGACGATAGTAGGCCAATAGTACCTTGCTCTTAAAATATTATGGGTCATGGTGCGTGCTTCAAAATGGCCTCCACAATGTCTTGCATGAAGTTATGTGACTAAATTATCAACTTCTTCTTTATCAACACATCTAAGGATTACCCCATCTAGGTTCCTCCACCCGAGACCATATTTTGTTAGGAAATACTTCATAGATTTGAGTTTGAGGGATCTTCTTTTATGTTCCACCAAATGATTAGGGAATGTGAGGATTTTTAAGTAATAAATGATGTCTGAATAACATTCATTATTTTCAATTTGACTTACGACGATGTTGACTTGCTCCTTCTTTCCTACCTCAATGGCCTCTTGATTGCTTTATGTCATCATTTTTTCCAGCCCTTGTCCTTTAATTATCTTAGTTGTCTTAATTTCCAAATCATATTCTTGTATTTGTGACACCCACTTTCCCCTTGATCCAAGGCAATCTTGTTGTGATAGAACATTATTTACAACGGGGTAGGGGACAAAGGCCTTGATCTTGTTGTATCCCACATAGGTTCGAAAGTGTTTGAGAGACTTGACTAGAGTGTAAGCTTGTTTTTCCGTGATGGTGTAATTTGGTTTCGAGTCCCTAAGATTATTTCTTATGAAAGCTATTCGATGTCCATCCTCTTGATCATTCTTTTGTAAAAACACACCTGCAATGGTATCTTTCGAAGCAAAATCGAAAATGATGAAGTCCCTGGAAAAGTTCGAGCTAACTAAGACCGGTGCGACAATTATTGCCTCCTTAATACGTTCGAAAGATAGCCTACTTTCACTTTCCCACTCAAAATGGGCATCCTTTTTTAGTAACTTGTTAAGGGGTTTAACAATTTTGACGAAGTTTGGGACGAATCTCTTTATAAAGTTAATCTGGCCGAAGAAGAATTGCAAGGATTTCTTATCCTTAGGGAGAGGGATTTTCTTGATGGCTTCAACCCTGGAAGGATCTATTGTGATTGCATATTTAGAAATGATGTGTCCTAGTAACTTACCCTTGTCAACACCAAAACTTGATTTCTTAGGGTTGAGAGAAATGCCATATTTCCTACATCTATGGAAGATAGTTCTTAAGTGTTGAATGTGTTGTTCCTTCTTTTTAGAAATGGTGGTTAGATCATCTTGATATATCTTTATGAGATTTATGATTAGATCTCTGAAAGCATAGTCCATGGCTCGCTAAAAAGTAGCCCCTGTGTTGGTGAGTTAAAAAGGCATTCGTAAATACTTATAGGTTCCCCAAGGGGTGGTAAAAGCAGTTTTGAGTTGGTCATCCTGCTTTACCAAAAAATGATTATACCCCGAGAAACCATCAAGCATGGATATTGTCTCTGCACCAGATACCCTTTGCAAAAGATATTGCATGTTTGGTAAGGGATAATTGTCCTTGAGTGAAGCTTGGTTTAAGTTTTTGAAGTCTACACATATCTTGATTTCACCAGTCTTCTTCCTTACAATAACTGGATTAGACATCCACGATGAGTATCTAATCGGTTCAATTATTCCTACCTCAACCATCTTTTTTAACTTTTTCTGTACTTGTGGGGAAACCTTTGGTTTCATCTGTCTGAGATTTTGTCTGAAAGGCTTCATACCATCAATGCAGGGAATGGCGTGTTGTATAACGTCTTCTCGGTAAGCCTTTATATCTTCGTAAGAACAAGCGAAGATATCCTTAAACTCTCTTATAAGTGTAGTCAAGTTTTCCCTCTCATCAATCGTTGTTCCTTTACCAAATTTGATTAACTTTGGGGATTCCTCGGTTCCAATGTTGCATTCAATAATCTCGTCACTGATTTTGTTGGAAGGTTTCCCTTTATACATATCATTTTGGTCAAATAGGTTTTCTAAAGGAACAATTCCTTTCGGTAGGGGCCCGTCGTATACATCGATGATCTCGATGCTTTTCTTCTCAGCCAATACATTTATTCGAGTTTTAGAGAATTCTCCCTTATTTTGTAGAAAGCAGAATTTGACTGTTGTTTTCAAAAACTTGCCAATGTTCCAAGTTGTTAGGTAATGAAGGTTTGAAGTTGGCTTCCACCTTGTAGAAATTGATTTCTTTGGAAAGTTGTAAGTTTGAAGTGGAAACATCAAGACTATCTGCCAAGTGATTTTCATCCCCAGGGATCTCAATGGAAAAATTGTCAAACATTTTTATGGCATCCCAGACAACATCTCTATATTGTTTTAACCTTGGGGTTTTTTGCAGCAAAATTTCTATTGACTTGTGAAACAATTAGGTCGAAATCCCCTTTTATATGCAGGTTCTTGATGTTCATATCGATGCCCAGGTTGAGGGCTTTGTACTCAATAATGTTATTTGTGCAGTCAAACTCAATTGTGTATGAAAAAAGGGTAGTCTAGTTATCTACAGACCTTAAGACTATTCTTGCACCTGAGACCGTAATTGAGTGTGCACCATCAAAATCCATGCCCTAAGACCCCTCTTTTCTTTCTTCATCTATGAAAGGGGAATCCACCAAAATACACATGTTGTCTATTCCTTCTTCAAGAACCCGATGGTTTACGTTGTCATGACCCACAATATTTTTAGTTTTGGTACTGTCTTGGAGAGACACTTGCTCTTTACCTTTGTTGATATCACACCTCGTTTTGTCCAAAGGTTTTGCAAATATTTGCTGAAAGTATTGTGAGAATTTTACTTTGGCCAACTCTGTGGCTTGCTTCGTTTCTAATTCTAATATATCACTTGGTTGGCGAGGTGTTTTTTTCTAATGTTGTCTCTCTCTCTTCTTCTAAAAGGTTGATCATGAGACAAGTTGCCCTTTCAACTGCTTTCTCTCGTTCCTCTTGTAGGTAAATTCTGACATATGAAGGAAGTTCTTGTGAAACAAAGTCATCAATCTGATTAATCTGAAGAGTCCCCTTGGGGTTCTCTCCTCCTTGTATGAGAGAAGTAGCCAAGTTTTCTTCTATTTCACATGCTCTCTCCTTATATTTAAACAAAGTAGTAGGATGTTCTCTAACCAAGCCCCGATGTGGATCTTTCATAGTTGATATATATAGATTGAGAATGGCAGCTTGAGGAGGTTTCAAATACCCGGGAAAACATCTTACGAGGGTGTTAAACCTATCATTGTAATCCCTTATATATTCCCATGTTTTATTTTGCAGTTGTGGAGTTGATTACACAAGGATCTGTAATCTCTCTTTTTATCGAATTTTTTGGTGAAAAGTTCCTGAAAGAAGTTCCAATTTGTGATTGTACCTAGGGGAATGTTGTCAAACCAATCCTTGGCCTTCCAAACAAAAGTGTAAGAGAAAAGTTTCATCAAGATATCATCATGTTGGTCATAGGATTCTAAAATACGCAGGAAAATACACAAGTGATATTTTGGTTTAATAAGGTCCTCCCTTGAAAAGATGGGTAACCATTCTTTGAAGTCCGTTGGGAGCTTATGAGGGGATCCATGGATCTTTGTTATGTCCAAAGGTCTGTGTGCCTCTTTGTTTTGCAGGCTCCAAGTAACACTTGGCGAGGTGGGTATGGGTGAAGGCGAAGGTGTGGAAATATCAAGTGAGGATGGAGGGCTAGGAGATTTAGAGGAGCAATTATGAGGGACGAGAGACTAGGCCCTTTGGTTGGTGCTTTAAAACCATTGGAGGGTTTGTGTTGATTAAGGTTGGTTGTCATTGATGTCAAGCCTTGAAGAAAACCTCGTAGCACAAAGGTTGGGTAATGGACCCAATATTGTTTGATGTAAAGATGACTCATTATTGTTTTGTCATGGTTGATAGTAAGTAGAAATGGATGAACTCCAAAGTGGTCCCCTTATAGTGAAAGCCCTCACGGGAAGACGCTTTGTGGATTGAGTTATCCTAGAAGTATGGTTAGAGAATCCATGCTTATTTGTGGAATAATGAGATGAAAGCCAATGGATTTTTTAGTGAAACTATCCTATATGGATATTTCTTGTCATGCCATCTCTGGTGGTATGTGGAACGTCACATAACTCCTCACGGTTAGAGAGTTATGGCCATGAGAAGTTGGAGAACCCAGGTTTGGGTAATGGACCCAAGTTTGTTTGATGGATAACTGTATGAATTTTGATATATTTTTAGGTAATACTATTCTATATGGATATTACATGTCATTCCATTTATGGTGGTATGTGGAACGTCACATAACTCTTCACGGTTTAAGAGTTATGGCCTTACGAAGTTGGAGGACCCTCATATGTCATCTAGAAGCCCCAAAAGGTCAAAGTAGTCAAAGTGGTTTAAGAGATTTTAAAAGGTAAATACTAAAGTGAAGTGATGAGAGTACTGTAATTCAAAGTGAATACAAAATAAATTAATTCAATAATAAATTTAATGGATAAATTAGAAGTGGGTTAACCCTAAAATAAGGAAAGTGGGCAAAGTGACCTAGAAGATGTTTTTAGGGAAGCTACTTGGAGAGTATAAATAAGAGGAAAGGCTCTCTCATTTAAGACACACTTGAGAATATTGAATACCTATAGGTGTCTAAGGTAACCAAAGGATATCTAAGCCAAATTTCTGAGGAAAGTGAAGAAAAGAAGGCCGGAATTCAAGGAAGGATAAATTCTTTTGATGATGCTTTCTAAGGTATGTTTATTTTAGGTCATCTCACCATTTTAGCAATAATTTTTTTTTATAGAATGATTCAGACCGTGAAATTGCTATTACATTGAGGAAACATATCCAAGTATCTATGGTAAAAAATTCAGCTCGTGAGTCATTGTATTTTTGGAGTTACACTCCGTGGAAAATAGGGTTTGTGGCTAGTCCTGAAACTAGTCAAAAACAAGTGTTTCGGGTAAAAACGCCATAACTTCTTCATAATAGATCCAAATTCAGTAAGAGAAAAAGTGTTGGTTAGAGTACAGTCTGTAGTATGCTGTGTAACTGTTTCAGGTAAATTCAACAAATATTCCATGCGAGGAACACTCTACAAGGTCGCTCTCTAGAATAAGCTAGAATTCAACAAGGTGTGTCATTTTTGCCATAAATCATTTTTTGAGAGGTTCCAAGTAGTGACACCTTGAGGAATTTCATAAAACACACTGAAGAACATTGTGTATCAGTTTTAGATCTTTATTCATTACAGGTTGATTACAGATTGTTTGGTACAGGTTGGTTCATGGTTGATGCACTTGTTTATGGTACAAGTTGATTACAGGTTGAGGTACAGGTTGATGCATGGTTCAAGTTTATTTTTACATGTTTACAGTGGTATATCTCATAGGTATAGTGTGATAGTGGTTCCATCATTCTACTTCTACTTCAGGGTGGTTGGACGGGGCAAGGACAGGTGGTTGTAGCCAGAGAACATAGGGGGTTGTAGCCTCCTTCTGGTTGTAGCCAGAGATTTGGGGAGTTGGAGCTTCCCTCAGGTTGTAGCCTGAGAAACTAGGGGGTTGGAGCCTCCTTCCATTTGCAGCTGGAAAACAAAGGAAGTTGGTGCTTCCAATGAATGCAATTCTCCAAGACATATAAGATAAAACATTCTGTGGTTTTCTCCCAATTTGGGTTTCCACGTAAAACAATGGTGTACTGTGTATGTGTGTGATTGGTCATTTCTTATTGCTCATTATTGGATAATAATTCTACATTGATATAACACTTGGATTATTTGGAGAAAAAGGATTATAATTACGCTATTACTGATTCACCCCCCCTCTCAGTAATCCAACAATTGGTATCAGAGCAGGTTCCTTCAGAAATCAGTTTAACCACTAAAAGGTAGATCATGAACAATACCAACTCATATAAAAATGGAATACCACACTTTGATGGACATAAATATGCTTTTTGGAGCATAAGGATGAAGACATATATACAAGCATAGGGGTTTGAAATTTGACAATCGATTGTAGATGGATACACAATACCAACAGTTTCACCAACAAATGACAAAGCAATGAAACTTGGTCAAAATAATTCCAAAGCTACAAATGAACTTTTGAATGGTCTCAGTGAAACAGTATTCACCAAAGTTGCACATTGTAAATCCACTAAAGAGATTTGGGACAAGCTTCGAAATATTTATGAAGGAGATACAAAAGTCAAAGCAACAAAACTTCAAACTTACAGAGGTCAGTTCAAACAACTAAAAATGAAGGAAGATGAGAATATTGCAGCCTAATTCTTAAGAGTTGACGAAACAGTGAATGCAATCATATGATTGAGAGAAGAAATCGAAGAATTTGTAATTGTTCAAAAGGTACCAAGATCTCTTCCTATGAGATTCAACCCTAAGATATCATCACTAGAAGAAAGATCAAATCTTAACTCAATAAGCATGGACAAACTGCATGGAATCTTCACAGCATATGAAATGAGAAATGAACAGGAAAATCCAGATGTAAAAGAAGCAGCCTTCAAAGCATCCAAAAGATCAAAGCAAAAGAAAAAGGAACAAGAAGAATATA